>PYXC01000496.1:2585000-2587500 GCA_015244755.2 Tenualosa ilisha
TAGTCATGCAAGAACAGGGGAAATATTTTTTGTGGGGTGGGGGTGGGGGGCAGTGAGTGGTTGTGTGGGGGATGCTATGACGGTGGGGGGGGGGGGTTAATGTATAGGGGTCTGAGGGGGGGCGGTGAGTTTAGGAAGTCTGGGGAGCGAGCTGGAGAGAGAGGTCTGGGAGACTAAGTGCTTGGTATATTTGGGGAAGGTGTTGAGGAGAGCACTCCAGACGTGATGAGGGATTGCTGGGCACAGCAAGGTGGGGTGGGGGAGGGCGGGGGGGGTGGCGTTTACTGAAGGCAGGAGACGATTAAGCTGCTAAAGCTAGGCAGAGTGTGACGGTGTTGGGGGGGTGGGGTGGGGGCGAATGGAAAGCTGATGGGGTTTGGGCGGTGCTGATGGTTGAACTGTTGGTCTAGGTGTATACTGAGCTGAGCTGAGAGGCTTAGACCACAGCCAGCAGTGTGGAAGCAGTGCTGTGCTGGAAAGCCTGGTTCTTGGCCATGGTTTTGGATGGAGGTGCTGGACTGGGTGGCTTTGGGCCGGGTTCTGTATACTGGGCTGGATTAGAGAGAGCGGAGCTATGGGAAGGGAAGGCGGGGGTTCGGGCGGGTTCTAGAGGGCTGCGTGTCCTCAGCTGCCTCTGGTCTGGGCCCTTTGGATTGGGCCAAGTCAGGAGCAGACAGCAGGAGGGAGAGAGAGAGAGAGCAGAGCAGCGACTGATGACTGACAGGAGGAACATTTTGTGATCTGGCTGCAGGCCATGTTATGTTCTCTCTCTCTCTCTCCCTTTCTCCCTCTCTCACACACACATTTTCACACTCCCTATTTTTCTCTCTGTCCCTCCCTTCCTCTATCTCTCTCACACCTCCATCTATTCCACTTGATCTCCCTCTCCATGTATCTCTCTCTCTTTCTCTTTCTGTTTCCTTTCTCTCTGTTACCCTTTTTTTCTCTCTTGTTTTCTCTGTTGTTCTTCCCACCTCCATAGCCTTCTCCCTCTCTTTTTCCCCTCCATTTCATCCACCATCTCTTTCTCTCTCTCTCTCTCTCTCTCTCTTCCAGAGAGGACTGGAGCAAAGTGCTGTAGTGGAGGAAGCAGTGGGTTCTGTGACGTCTGGTCTCTGTGGTAGTCCCAGTTTATGACCTGACCTTTGACCTCCTGGCTCCAAATGTGGGACTGTTACACAACTGCCCAAAACACAACCCAGCACTCCACCTCAGCCCACTTACTCTGTGTGTGTGAGTTTGTGTGTATCTGCACAAACGTATGTACCTGTGTGTGTGTGGTGTGTGTGTGTGTATGGTATAAATACACCAAGCAACCTCATATGACAGGATAAGATGTCCAGAAAATGTCCTATAGCATGCAATGTATACACTAACCTCACACACACACACACACACACACACACACACACACACACACACAGTTCCCTGTTTTCCTCCCACGCTTCAAAGCCGCAGACTGTCGATGGCATCTCCTTGATCACTGATTGCCTTAGCTGGTTAGCCCAAACAGTGCCAAGCTGACGTCAAGCACCACCACACACTGTTTTCCTTTCATAACACCGTCATAACCAGCACCTGTATGTTAGTGTGTGTGTGTGTGTGTGTGTGTGTGTGGGGCGTCATACAGCTGCAGCAATGTATTTGGGTTAAGACTACCCGATGAATCATGGGAAAATCAAATGACCTTATCGCTTCAATTAAATAGGAAGTCAAATCAGGAAAAAAAGGAAGATGGCTGATTTAGTCGTGATCCAGTCTAAAGATATGCCATGTTTGGGAGGAGATAATATTCTTGGGAACTGTCACAATAAAGGTGAATCATGTGTCATCATTAAGTTTCTCCGTTTATAAGCATATGAAACTCCACGACAGCAGAACACACAAGGGGAAAGATTGCAAAAAAGATCTTTGCTTTTGATCTAATTTTAGCAGCTATAGTATACAAATACAGAAACTTTCCTCTATTTCTGTCCAGTGGAATTGTTGCTGCTGTTGCTGAGATTGTGTGTGGTGTGTGTGTGTGTATGTGTGTGTGTGTGGACTCACCTTCTCTCTGCTGCTGTGGGCTGTGATGGATCGCTGTGTGGCTCCACGCAACGCTGTGCGATAGTTATAGAAGTTACTGGAAGGATCCATTTGATGCTGCGGGGTCAGAGAGAGAGAAAGAGAGAGAGAAAATTAAGAGACTTTGTTTGGTTGAGCTGTCAGTGAAAGGTTATTAGAGTTGCCCAGTACAAAATAACCAAACACACACACACACACAGAGAAAGAATATCACAATAATGGGGGCTGAGTCACATTTAGTGTCTTCCTATATGTGTTTCTCCTTACTCCCTTCTTTGTGTGTGTGTGTGTGTGTGTGTGGTGTGTGTGTGTGTGTGTGTGTGTGTGTGAGCATGTGTGTGTGTGTGTTTGTATGTATGTGTGTCTGTGTTTGTGTGTGTGTGTCTGTGTGTCTGTGTGTGTGTGTGTGTGTGTGCGTGTGTGTGTGTGAGAG
>PYXC01000496.1:2590000-2615000 GCA_015244755.2 Tenualosa ilisha
CCTAGGGGGACGTGAAGCTTTGTGGGTATCATGTTCCTTCAACGCAATAGAAAAATCAAACTCAAGCTTCCCCTGCCCCTCTAATGCTTTTTAATGAGGCTGCACTGGACCGGACACCACTGAAAGAGAGAGAGAGGGAGAGAGATAGATAGAGAAAGAGAGAGAGAGAGAGAGTGGAGGACCGTGAGGAACAACAACATTGCCAGCTGTCTCATCGATAAGCCAAATTTCTCTGTCTTCTATCTCTCTCCTTCCCACTCCCTGTGTGTCTTTCTCTTTTTCTCCCCCTCTCTTTCTCTTCCTCTCCTTCCCTGCGCTGCCATGATTGTATCTGTTTTCTGTGATGGCAACAGCATGACCCTGGAGCTGCGCACTCTGTGTGTGTGTGTGTGTGTACTGTGTGAGTTTCTTGAGTGTATTATGTGGACATTGCTTGTGTATGGTATGTACAAATAGTGTGTGTGTTGTGTGCACTGTGTATGTCCTATGTATGTGTTTTTTGTGTGTAAATGTCAATTTGTATTTGTGTGTGTGTGTGGTGTGTGTGTGTCTGCTGTGGTGTGGCGTCCCACACGAGACCAGGGGAACCCAAGCACAGATGACAGCAGCAGTAGCCAAAGCCTTTCCCATGACATGCCTGTTCTGTTCCCGGGACTTTATAATAATATCCTGCTACTCCCTGGAGATACACAGAGGGGAGTGTGTGTGTGTGTGTGTGTGTGTGTGTGTGTGTGTGTGTGTGTGTGTGTGTGTGTGCGTGTGGGGTGGGGGGGGCATTGTGAAGAGGGGCAATGGTGGCGCTTGTGTAAGAGTCGTGGTGCTTCAGGGCATCAGGGTCTCTAGAGACAGGGGCTCGGGGTTGGGCAGCTGGTCGGTCTCTCTCACTCTTCCTCTCTTCCCCCTTTCCTCCCTCACTTCTATCTCTATTTCTTTCTTTCTTTTGTCTCTTTACACAGAGAAACGAAAGAAAGAGAGAATATATATTTATATTTACATATATTTCTCTCCCTATCTATCATAATCTCAATCAGTCTCTCTCTATCTCTCTCCATCCATCTCTATCTATCCATTTCTCTTTTTTTCCTTCTTTGTCTTGCATTCTCTCATTCTCTCTCTCACTCTGTCCTCCTCTCTTTCTCTAACTCTGTAGTCAAATATGCATTGTCTGCACAAACTCATGGAATGTTGTTTTTCATCTTTTTCTCCTTGTTCTATCTGGTCAGTGCTGACCATCTGCATGCTGGGTGCAGTTGCTCCCTCCCCTCCCCTACACACACACACACACACCACACACACACACACACACACACACACACACACACACACAAACACTCCTGCCCCTCCCTCGCTGTTGTAGGCTAGCCAGCTGCCTCCCCTTGAAGTGCTCCCTCAGACACACACACACACACACTACACACTTATGGTCTCACACACAGTCTCCTAAAATCACACTCACTAACTCACCTCACACTTTCATGCAATGTGAAACACAACGAACACATAGTCACAGAACACACACACACACGCACACAAATGCACACACACACACACACATACACACACGCACTTATCCACGACAATCACAAGAAACATGAGCCAACAAACTGTATTTAAGGACCTCCTCTGCCTATATATCCCTGTTGAAGAGTCCAATGGAAGAGTGAGCCCTATCCAGTTAGCCTCTAAGCCCTGCTGATCCATGCCCACATTCCAGCCTGACTGACTGGCACTCAGCCCTATCCGTGAGACCCTGCGGTGAAAGGGTGAGAGTGTGCCACCCGACTAAACCCATCTGCGTGCTTTAGAGGGCACCTATGCCAAGGTAGAGAGCCCTTCTAGTAATCCTGCACTGGCATAGGGAAGCTTGGCATATGAATGTAGTCCCTCTGTTTACTGAGAGATAGCTTACGTAATTCATGTTTGTGTTTGTGCATGTCTGTGTGTGTGTAACAGAGAAAGAGAGAGAGAGAGAGAGAGAGGAGAGAATGAGTGAGTGTGTGTGTGTGTGTGTGTGTGTGTGTGTAATTAAATTCATACTCACAGATGATGGCCATGAGGGAGTTGAAGTTGCCGATGTTGAAGCACTCGCGCGCCACATCGATGAAGAACTCGATGACCCGCGCCCGGTGCTTCTTCTTCACAGCCTGTGCGACACGCAAGAACAGGACAAGAACATCAGGCACTGATCTTCACTCTCATTACTGCTGAGCCAAGCCAACCACACACACACACACACACACACACACACACACAGACTCTCACCATGCAAATCTCCGTAGCCACCAGGTAGCTGAGTCTGTTGAACCAGGCCACATAGGCCTCCAGGTTACTGGCCTTCTTATGGTCACTGAAGCAGTTCTAGAGGGAGATATAAATATCAACATTACAATATTTTTTTTAATTGGTCACAGCTATGATTTGTCAACAACAGCGATGCAGTCATCACCATGACAAAACAATGCAAAACAAAACATGACGTGGTCATTTTAATCACCGGTGTCTGAAATGCAACACCTTGTTCAGCACACCCAATTAAAAATACAATTACTGACACCCAGATGTCTGGATTGCCACTGCGCCTGTTCCACTGAACCTGAGATGGCTGCCTGGGACTGCAACCTGCTCCCTCTCTCGGGGGATTTCACGGCCGGCGTGAGCGCGCTCATTTGCAAGCTTACCTCATCGCCACGCAATCCGGACCACCTCGGTTTCGGTAAGCTAAGCCAGTTCATGAATAGGCCTGCCCATTTTTTTTTTTTCTCTCTCTCTTTCCTCCTCTCTCTCTCTGACTGTCTCTCTCTCTCTCTCTCTCTCTCTGGGTGTGTGTGCTGAGTGGTGGGAACAGGTTCTGAGTCTCCCTCAGAGCGTGAATGGCAGTCCAGCCAGCTCTACATAAAAGCAGCAGCTCCACATGATTGATGACGCTCAACAATTCACAGCGCCATCCAGCACAGGTTCAGCGCACTCTAAAGACTGCAATATTGCACCCTCTATTCTCTCTCTCTCTCTCTCTCTCTCGCTGTGTGTGTATGTGTATGAGCAGATTTCAGTGTGTGTGTGGGTGTGAATGTAATTCAGTTCATGTTTGTGAGAGTGTGTAGGTGTGTGTGTGTGTGTGTGTGTGTGAATGATCGTAAGTGAGAACATGTTTGTGTTTGAGTGCATGAGTGCATGTCTGTCTGTGTGTGTGTGTGTGTGTGTGTGTGTCCACGCTGACACATTATTCTAAAGCCACTCTCCTCTCCGCATTCCCAGCATTCCATTGGCGTGAAGTACACCACCCGCACACAATGGCCGCTCTCGGCCCTCACGCCCTCCCTTTGATGGGCAGCCAGGGAGGCCTCCACCCCTCCTGCCCCCTCCTCCACCCCTCACTCACCCTTATGGCCCTCCAGCTCGTCCTCTGAGGAAGGCAGCCAATGTGGGACAAGGGGAGGGGGGTTGGTTGGGTGAAAATGGCGCCAATTCAGGCCAAAAAGAGGCTCCCAAGAATGTGCAGTGCGACCTGAGCAAACTTTTAGCCAGCTTTTCATTTCCTCTGATTGGATAGACTGCAGTGTCTAGCCAGTTGCTAAGATACAGCCAAACAAAAGAAGCTGGAATGCAGAAATGGGAAGAAAGAGAGAGAACCAGAAAGAGAAATGGGGAAATGGACAAGTGAGAGGAGAGGAGGGGAGAGGAGGTGGGGGTGGGGGCGGGGGCTGGGGTGGGGTGGAGGTGGGAGTATGTGGCGTGCTTGGGAGTTCTCCATGTGTGGTGTGAACGAGGTGACTTTGCTTTGACCCTCTGAGGTCAACGGGAGTGCTTATTGAGTTGAGCATCTCACAGTCGATGGGAAGCTTTCTTATCACTTGGACGCTTGTGTGCGCCTGCAACCTTTCAACCAGTTTTCTAAAAACCTGTCTGAACTCCATACACTAAAGCACTCAATCTTTGCTTCATTCCTTGTGCTATTGCAGTAATATTCTATATCTGTGTACCATACCGTGTGGGGGCAGATTTGTTTTCCACATACCTTATCATTGTCCAGCGGGCTTTTCTGACCGAAGGCCTGGACAAACTCCTCAGGGCCAATGTAGCTTAACCTCTCCTGCAGGCGAGAGAGAAAGAGAGAGAGAGAGAGAGCACACTGAGTCAATTCTAATCAGCCGGGTCATCAGTCAAACGCTGAGAAATCAGCCAAGTGGTCACCTTGGAAATATATGAATATATATTAATCTGGTTCAATAACTGGATCAATGGAGTCGCAGACGCGACGCTGATGTAGGAAAATCAATCGGCTAAACATGGGCCAGATGGAGGGATCACAGTAAGTGGTGCACACACACACACACACACACGCACACACACACACACATACACACACAGCTAAGATCACGTGTAAAATAGTGTATTTTTAGGCATCTCTGTTGTGGACCTTTTAAACTCCCTTAAGTGTGTTGAAGGGGAGATAAATCGAAGGGTGATTTTTGAGAATGTGATTCCCTATTTAATTAAATGAGTGACAATGACCAAAGCATTGACGCATCGGTTGATTCCATTTCAGGTGTTTTAGTTAAATGAGGTCAAGCCTGGGTCAGTAGCAGTGGGATTCCATCAGGCTTGTTAAGAGGTCTTTGTAGTGGTCTGTCTTTCAGAAGGTGTTTGTGTGTTCAGTAGACAGAGTTATACCAGGACAACAAATGCAAGTGGTCTCTTTCACCACCTTGAGCTTTCTAGTCTGGCTGTAGCTTGTTCTAAGAGTAAGTTTAAAAATGTACACAAATTGGTGGGCAGTGGTAGCATGCTAATGTGGTAGCGTGCTAGCAGCCTGGAAAGTTGTGGGTTCAAATCCCCGCTGTCTCCATTGTGCCCTTGAGCAAGGCACTTAACCCTAAGTTGCTCTAGGGGTGACTGGCCCTGAACAATTGATAGCTGACAATATTTAAGTCGCTTTGGATAAAAGCATCTGCTAAATACATAAATGTACATGTAAATGTAAATTCATATAGCAGGGAATTTGCGGTTTCAAATAAACATGACCCTGTCATTAATCCAGCAAAGACACTCTGCCTATAGTAGATTTGTTCACCTTGCTTGTGAAAGGGGGGGGGGGTCCTAGGATTTGAAAAGGACACGTACACACCCACACCCACACTCACCAGTTCGATGTGTGTGAGCTGCTGGGCGAGGGTGAAGGGGTCGCTGCAGATGCTAAAGATGTCGCGCTGCACTGACTGCGGCTTGGCTTTGATTATGGCTAGTCGCTCGGTGACCGTGGCGTTGATCTTGGCCAGCGCCTCCTCGTACTGGCTTAGCGCCGTCAGCTTCCGAATCAGAGCCTGGGTCATCTGCTGCACTGCCTTTCGGTACAGCTAGAAAAGAAAATAGATAGACAGACAACAGAGAGATAAGAGGAGAAATAGACAGGGAGAGAGAGAGAGAGAGAGAGAGAGAGAGAGAGGGAGAGCGAGAGAAGAATTAGAACAGAAGGTGTTCACCTAGATATTCAACAGTGCTGACTACAGTAATTGCAAAAAGGTCAAACACACACACACACACACACACACACCTCCTGCTGAACCTGTAACCACATGGAGGCTGCATGTGGAGCCCAGTCCAGCACCTCCCTCTCTCCTGTCTGCAGACATTCCTGTGCGTGAGTGGACCCCTCTTAACCAGCAACACATGAGCTTTTAAATCACTCTGGCCAGCTAAGCCCAGTTAATTAGGGGTGCAGGGACACTGTGCGTGTGTCTGTGCGTGTGTGTGTGTGTGTGTGTGTGTGTGTGTGTAAGCATGTGTGTGTGTGTTGAGAGGCATAAAGGCAGCTGTCTCGTGAAGTAGCCAAGGTCTCTTATGTAAGGTGTCTACGAGAGCACAGTCTAACACACTCTCACTAACCCACCCATTGACAATCCACCCCAGCAGTGGCCCCTTTGGCTCGGCACGGAAGGGCCCCGAGGGGCCAACACAGAACCAGCCAGACCCAGCCAGCCCTTTCCTGCTCCAGCATCGCATGACATTAGATAACATAACAACCTCACTCCACATTGCTCAGCTCCACCAGATTGCGCAACCAGCAGACGCAGAGGAACAGAGACAGACAGAGAGAGGAGAGAGAGAGAGAGAGAGAGAGAGAGAGAGAAAGAGAGAAAGACTGAGGGACAGAGAGAGAGGGAGAGAGAGAAAAAGAGAGAAGGTCTGGAAGTGAAACTGATGGGCCTATTTTCAGCAGAGAGTGGTTCCATACAAAGCTGTCTCTCATCACTCTGCCGGCTTCGCTCAGGGCAGGAAAAGAAAGAGAGAGAGACAGAGAGAGGAGGGGGAGAGAGAGAGAAAGAGAGAGAGAGAGAGAGGGAGAGGGGAGGGAGAGGGAGAGAGACATCTACACTCTTCCGCTACTGATACGTTTAGTACATATTCTGAGCTTCTTAATAGCGATGGTACTCTGCTCAACTGGTCTTCATTTTCACCTCTTCTTCATATACGTTTTGTGCTTTGTGCTTCTGACATTTTCTATAGATTGTTGTTTGTTGTAGTTTTACATGGGTAAGCCCCTTAGCTGAGTATGTCAAAGATAGAGTGATAGAGACAGAGAGGTGAAAGAGAGAGTTGGGCCTCTGGACAGGACATTACATTTTGATGGATTGTCATAGGCCACAAAGCCAGCTAAGGCACTGATCAGCATTCTCATACTCTCTATCTGCCCTCTCCATTTCTCTTGCTTTCTCTCTATCTCCATCTCTCTCCCTCCATCCCATCTTCTTCCCACTCAACTCTTTTTCTCCTCATGTTCTTCATTCATTTCTTTCTCTCTTTCTAGCAATTTGCTGTTCCCCCTCTTTTTCTGTCTATCTGCTCCTCCTCCTTTTTTTTCTGTTCCCTTCATCTTCCTGGGGTGAGAGGGTGTCACTCAGACAGCTGGACCAGAAATTGAGAGACAACCTCATCAATCAACAGAGTAGCCTGTGTGTGTGTGTGTGTGTGTATGTATGTGTGTGTGTGTGTGTGGGAAGAGTGGAGAGGAGCACGTCTACACAACAATAATAAATTCCACTGTGTCACAGAGAGAGAGAGAGACAGAGGTAGAGGGAAAAAAGGGGGATAGGAGAGAAAGAGAGGGATAGAGAGACAAAAAGAGAGGGAGAGAGCAGGAGAGAGAGATCAGATGTATATTACATGCACATTTTGCCGAGCTCTTACAAATCAAACACCAGAAGGTTGAACTCTGCCAGGAGGACATACAAGGTAAAATAATGTCTCACATGACGGTAAATGACACACACATACACACACACACACACATGCATACACACTCAGAGAGGAAAATGCGTGTGTGTGTGTGTGTGTGTGTGTGTGTGTGTGTGTGTGTGTGTGTGTGTGTGTGTGTGTGTTTGTGTGTGTGTGCAAATCTAAAAGAGAGATCTCTAAGCTTACACACAGCTGGTGTATGGGTCATCTTATTCTGCTGAACCTTGCATAGCATCTGACCAGATTGGCTCCAGGGTGTAGTTAGGAGCGACAGTGTAGTTAAGATAACAGTGCCCTTTGCTCTGATACTCGACTGTGGTGATTAGCAGTCTAAAGTCTGCAGTAGCATCAGCTTTTACAAGTCTGCAGAAATGCCAACTCCACATAACTAAACAGTAAACTCCACAGAACTGACCCGTACTAGTAGGGCATGCTGGTATATGCCGTGCTGATAACACAGAGTATTTGAAATGATTTATCCACTGAAAACAGAAAAGTATATACTGAATATTAGAAAATTATTCTATTTTCATACTTTGTCTTACTCAGACTTTGGTAATTCAGTCCCAAAGGTTTTAAAGGACATAAAGTCAAAAAATGAGAGTAACAGCCTGTGTGAGAGCATCTACCACACACACACACACACACACACACACACACACACACACACACTAGCAAGATCAGATCAGAGAGGATTGTCTCGGCCATGGCGCTCTCCACGGCTCGCCATATGGCTGAGAGGGTTTCCGTGCCGACCACCAGCTGAGCAAAGTGCTAAATTTAGAGGGGCCCGCTCTTGGAGATAACTAGCTGGCATTCTCCTGCAGCACGGGGGCCCTTACACACACACACACACACACACACACACACACAAACACACAAACACACACATACATACAGACACACGCACGCTTACTCTGAGTGTCTCGCTGATGACCAACTCGGCAGCAGAAAAGCTGCTTTTGAGATGTTCCCATCACCTTGGCAACGAGGAGAGTGACAGACGGCCTTGTGCTCTGCCCTCGGCCTAGGTCTCTGGCCATCTCCTCTCCATAGTAACGCTGCCGTGATTTCTCCACACCCCCTCTCTTTCTCTTTTTTCTATCCTTCTCTTCTCCTCTTTATCTCTTTACCTCTATCCTTCAATCCCACTCTGCCACTGATTCTTTCTATCTTTAGCCTTATTCCTTTCCTTCTTGATCTCTCTCTCCTTCTCCCTTTTTATTTATCTTAATCCCCCTTTATCTATCTATCTATCCGTCCGTTCATCTGTCTATCTGTCTGTCTGTCTCTTGGTCTTTATGCCTCTTCTGAAGAAAACAACTTTCTTCTCCTTCGCTGTTTCCTCCATCTGGTTCCAGAAATAACACGTCCAAGAATCACGACCCTAAACCACCGGCCCAGATAACAGGCCCGCCGGTGCTGCCGCTCGTCTCCAGGCCCACTGAGAACCGCGGAGAACTGTGGAGAACCGCGTCCATAATGACAGTCTGTGCATGAAAGAGCCAGGGCCACAGAGGCTGGGGCCGGCGGTTGGGAACCGCAGATCACAGATGTTCTGTTCCCCGGAGAAACTATTCCTGGCGCCCAGAGCACTGAGGTCCAGTCCGCCTGCCCGCCTGCTCGCCCGATCGCTGGGAAACAGACCACGCTTCCTGGGTCAGCTGCAAACACAGCTAAAGTCTGGCCATTGCAGGGGTACTACACACACACACACACACTGCAGAGATACTTCACACACACACACACACACACACACACACACACACACACACACACACACACACACACACACACACACAAAACCTGGACATTGCTGAAAAACACACACACACACACACAAATCTTGGCCACTACAGTGCAGCCACTACCGCAGGCCATTCCAGTCCATGGTCTGGGTTCCTGAGGAAATGAACTATGCTTTTAGGTTTCTGATTTCTTGTTCTTTGTATTTAACAACTGCTTTGGCAACACCAGTGGCCTGTGTGCCACGCCAGAAAAGCACTTTTGAACTGGAACCCGGAACTCTGGGTCCACACACACACACATGCACACACACACACACACACATACACACACACTGAGAGAGGCCATGACTGTGTTTACTGTGTCTACATTTCCATTTTTGTCCCTCAAAGAATAAGAAAAATAAAAGAATAATCCAAGGCTGACCCCATTGTCTTACTTGTGGCTTTCTCTCTGGACAAGAAAGCTTGACCGCAATTTTGTATGGCAAACACAGAGCCGGTCAGTTCTCCTGCGGTTTGGTGCTGCCATGTCACACACTATAACAGACCGAGTGAGTAGTCAGGTCCATGGAGGCCAAAACAGCCACAGTCTCATTCAATTTGCGGTGCTCAACCAAGGGCCTTTTGGAGACAGACATCAAGAGGAGGTTTCACTTTGCATAAACATGTTTTTTTCTTCAATGAGAAGGGGGTAGTGACTTCCTTAGCGCCTCCTTGTGTTACTTTGTTACTTATCACGGCCTTGCTGACAGAGGGACAGTCTCATCATCATCATCACCATCACACACCCACACGCACACACACATACACACATAAACATTGATTTACAGGGCTTTGGGAGGGGGGGTGCAGTCCTAGAGAGCTGTTTGGAGCACAAGGTCTGCACTCCTGAGGTAGCTTACAGAGAGATCTTTTCCAACCAATTAGTCACAGACATGGTGCCACTATGGATGAGACCAGACACGGCTTGGCTTAAAAAGGGAACATGGATTTCTTGCTTGGGATCTGCTTTTATAAACACACACACACACACACACACACACACGACACACATACACACATGACACAGCTCCTCAAGAAGTGTCTAAGAGCGAGTTTACATCAGAAACAGAAAGAGATTCCCACTGCAGAGACAGAAGGCTTGTCATTTATTAACTTGATCACTGGTTGACGACAGTTTCACATTTAGCGTCAAGCTTAATGCTGAAACGTAGGTTTAGTACTGGAGCTATAATACAGCATCATATATTATACATGTAATAATGGAATAAACGTACTGTGTAGATGATTATACGTCAGACAACCTTTTGAAAAATGCTGCGGGGCAACTACATCACCAGCTCCATGTACGTTCGCTGGATAATAGCTGTGTTCCTACTGATGACTAAGGTTCTTGAGAAAAACATGTTGCCCAATACTAATGGTAAGGTGAGAACAATGACACTAGAAGATTTCCTGACAATTTCCTGGTGTTTGTGTGTTTGATTAGCTAATGTCTGTCTGATGACAGAAGTTGAGAACACAGTAATAGCACAATAACTATAGATAGGCTAAATACAGTGAGCTAAACAGTATTTGCTAACCAGCCTTCAATTCATCCCATAAAGGTGCACATCCTCACACACACACACACACACACACACACATACATTGATCATGAGACCATGACAAGTCTGAATCAATCACCTCCATCCCTCTGATCAGCTCTGTAATCAATATTTTCATTTATCTAGAACTTGCGCTGATCAATACCCACATGTGTTTACTGAGCTGAATGTGTCATGGGGTAAAGTGACGACAGCTTGGCCTGTACCAGGAGAACATAATGACATCATCTCCTCTCTCACTCCTCTCTCATCATCACTGCTCCCACTATCTCTGTGTGTGTGTTTGTATGTCTGTGTCTGTGTGTGTGTCTCAGTGCATGTGTGTGTCCTGAACTTAATTAGCCTTCTGATACTAGTGAGCCTTCTGAGTGTGTGAGAGTGTTCTGTACATGCTGATCTCATCTCTATCCTAACACTTCTAACAGAATCAAATGTTCTAGCAAACAGACCACCAGAAGATGCCCCCCCCACACACACACACACACAAGGACACAAGCAAACAGACAGTCTTTCTGTCTGTCTGAAAAGCAAATCTGACGGTGAGAGCAGTTCAGGACAGTACACTGGGGACACGAGGACCCTCTAACCCAATTACAGAGGACAGGGCTAGTTAGGCTCCACGGAGGAGACGGACCAGGGGATTGAAGGACTATCTGGGATCAGGAGGGGGTAGGAGGTGGCCGACTGCTGAGCCTGGAGGTGTGTGTGACGCATGCTTCACAGGAGAGGAGAACTAGGTCTATTTAAAAAGGCTAAAAAAGTCCCTTGGCAGCTTCTCCTGTTCTGAAATACTTAGAATACTCAGAATCAGCAGAGGCATGACACTTATCCTTTAGTGGAAAAAAAGAGGAAGTTGTTAAACACACACACACACACACACACACACACACACACACACACAGATATGGATGGATGCACAGTGGAAAGTTATCCCATAAGCCTCTGATACTGGAGTCAGCGATTGGGGAACAATTCAAATGCTGGCTAAAGGAAGAGCGATTGTGCGGACAAAGGCTGCCAGCCACTTTCCCCACCCCTAACACACACTCACACACTCACACACACACACACACACACACTTACCCCTAGCGACAATGGAGCTTTTCACTCAACAGTGTCAGGGGCCTCCCGTGAGAAGCTTTGTGACTGATCACCCTCCCCCAACACACACACACACACACACACCTCTACCCCATCCCCCAGCTGAGACCCCTGTTCCCAACGCCACATGCTGTCCCCAGCAGCACGCCCCATGCCTAAGCTCCTGTGTGTGTGTGGACAGAGGCTAGTTCCAATCTCAGTTCATCAGCTGTCAGTCATTGCAACACACACCTCTCAGTAACACATACACACACACCTGTCACAGACAATAACACACACCTCTGTCACACACAATTCTTCTCTGTCAGCTTGCACTGTGGAGTGGAGTTGTGCAGTTGGTGAGCAAGTGTGTGTGTGTGTGTGTGTGTGTGTGTGTGGCATTGCATGGTCTCTCACTGTGTATACATGAATGTGGAGTCTTTGTGCATTTTCACATAGGTGTTTGTGATTGACTGAGTGAAGGTGTGTGTATGTGTGTGTATGTGTGTATGTGTGTGTGTGTGTGTGTGTGTGTGTCCTACCTCGTCGCCACTGGCCAGGCGTTGTGTGAGCTCCTTGAGGCTCCTCATTGTCCTCTCGTCACGGAAGTCATACGGGAACGTCTCCGTCCACTCCGTGAGCAGCTGCAGAACCTTAGGAGCCATCTTCCTGAGCCGCATCTACAGAGCACACACACACACACACACACACACACACACACACACACACAGACATGTGTCAGCCACACAAAGTACAACAGACTTGAATCAGCTGACAAACATAGAGACCTTGTTCACACACACACAAGCCCCGGAGACAAACTTTTGCACACAGTGTAGAAGACACACTCTTAAGCCTCTCTGCAGAGCCGTGAGGTCTTACTGACTTCTCGACCTGAGTGTGTGTGTGTGTGTGTATGTGTGTGTGTCTGTGCGCATGAGAACATCTCTGACTTGGGGACATTCACAGAAAAAGGGCAGCCTGTAGCCAGTAGCTGCAATGTGTGTGTGTGTGTGTGTGTGTGTGTCTGTGTGTGTGTGTGTGTGTGTGTGACATAAAGGAGAATAGACCTGACCTATGTGTGTGCTTGTGTGATTGAATACAGAACTTCTCTAACTTGAGGATATTCTCAGAAGCAGGACGACCATTAGCGATGGATATGTGACTTCCAGAGAATGGTTACGTAAAGGTGTCCATAGAGGTATAGGACCTGCCATTAGGCTTGTGATGTATGTATGTGTGTGTGTGTGTGTGTGTGTGTGTGTGTGTGTGTGTGTGTGTGTGTGTGTGTGTTTGTTAACTTTGCCGTTTGGTCCTGTGTCCTATGGTTATGCGACCCTACACCTGGGTACCTGTACAGTGCAATACTAGTGCATTCTACTTGGAGCACTATTGCACACTGTGCCACTACAGTGGGATTTGAGGTGTCCATTTCTGAGGTGAGATTTTGAGGTTCTGTTTGTATGATACGATGATGGTGTGTGACTGAGCTGGGGTTCTTTAATTGTACAACTGGGTGTTATAATGTTTGTATAATGTCAGGGTGTTCTACTATATGTTGGGACACTCTGATTGGTGTTGTGAAGTATTGAAGCGTTGCATTGTGAGGCTGTGGATGCTGTGTGTTATTTTGGGGTGTTGTTATAATATGACTGGCCACGGGGGCTGGTACCTTGTCAGCCTGTGGGTCGCTGAGTCTCTGGTGGTCCACACACAGGTGGCAGACCTTAGACATGAGCTCATAGGGGTGGATGAAGAGCCGAGAACTCAGCAGGAACGTGAAGATGTACGTCCTCTGTGGACCAGAAAAGACAAGCGAGAGAGGACAGAGAGATTAAAAACACAGAGAGATAAACACACAGAGAAGGGGAAAGGAATCCCGTGAGGTAGGAAAGAAAAGAACAAGAGATGGAGTGAAGACAGATGGCAAAAAAAGAAAGAAACAGAAAGACAGAGAAAGGAACATTAAAGAAAAAAAAAAATAACTTCACATCAACCTGTGTGTGTAACAGCACCCCCCCCCCCCCCCCCCACCCCCCTTCACTCCACTCCACTCCCCCAAACTCATGAGGTTCTGAGTGTCCCAGAGGAGCAGAGGCAGGCAGACTCACGTCAGGGTAGTAGTCCACTGTGGGGACCAGATGCTGAATCAGGGCCTCCAGGGAGCCCGAAACCAGTGTGTTGTCATGGTAATAGAGGCCTCCGTAGTGCTCCTCCTTTGTCTGGTAGAGGTTCTTGTTGTAGGCGTTGTTGGGAAACACGCCTGCGAAGGGTGGCGTCTGAGGCATCTTGTCCTGGGCAAACAACAGACATGCACACACACACACACACACACACACACACACAGAGGAGAAGAGAAAACAAAGCATGTTTGTTATTTTTACAGGTTTTTTTGGCACGAAGAGCGTACGTGCACACACACACGTGCGCAATCACACACACACACACACACACACACTATTGAGTTGTTTCTGGCAAAGGAATGACTATGCGGAATAGTCAGGCTCCTCTGCAGTATGTCAGCTCTTATTGAAGAGGCAGCCCATCTGCCAGTTCAACATTACAACATCCTCCTCCTACAGCAACACTCAGGCACCCTCCAACAGTCCCCCCGCCCTAAACAAAATATAATCATCAGAGAAAGTGAACTGAAAAATAGTCACTCTTTTGGGGCCTCTATTGGAGAATTTCTGCAAACTCTCTCTCTCTTCTACCCCTGAATCCCCTCTCTCTCTCTTTCTCTTGTTTCATTACTCTTCCTTTCTTTACCTCTCTCTGTTCCTTTGCATGGCCCTCTCCTCTCCTCTCCCAATTCTTCTCTCTCTGCATGTCTCTCTCTCCCTCCATGTTTTTCTTCCTCCATCTCTCTCTTTCTCTCTCTCTCTCTCCCTCTCTCTCTGATCCCTGCCAGGCTGTTGCTCTTCTATTCTAATCCAGCCTTGTTGACCGGCGGTGGCAACAGTAGTAGCAGCAGCAGCAGGGCTGTGGGCCATGAGTAAGCAGGAGCTCCAGCCCACCAGGGCCCTAATCCTGTGCCACCCTCTCTGCCCAGCACTGCCCACACCAGGGCTTAAGGCGCCCGTAATCCCCCCTCTACCCTCCACCCGGCTCACTCACGTGGAGCTCGCCACGGCGTGCCCAGCTATGGGGCACAGCCCATGCCCAAGAGGGATGAAGTGGTATGGGAGGGAGGGGGGAGGGCCTTGGGTCTAGGCCTTGGGAAACGTTTCTGTTTTGAAAAGAGCTATTCTCTCTCTCTCTCTCTGTGTGTGTGTGTGTGTGTGTGTGATGACTGTTCTCTGTGGGACTCTTTCACTTAGAACACGAGGAGATGCCTCAGGATGGTCTCTTAAGTGTCAGTACTTGCCGTTGGACAAAACGTGTGTGAATGAATGTCTGTACATTTGCCTGTGTGTGTGTGTGTGGGGGGGGGGGGGTGGGGATCAGGTTCATCAGTCTTCTGGCTCTAACAGTCTCCTCTCGTTCGAAACTAAACAGAGTAAACAGATTGTGGTTGTGAACACATGGAGAGAGAGAGAGAGAGAGAGAGAGAGATGGAGAGATGGCTAGAGTAAGCTATGATGATGAGTCTGCTCTGGTGGATCCCAGAAGCACAATACAAGCATTCAGGAACCCCGGCACGGGGCAAAGGGACCCCCACAACAAAGAACTTCCCCAATGGAAGCCTGTCTATTCTCTGGCAGCACTTAGATCACTGACACACACATGACACACATATACACTCTCAACCAAATGCTCTCTCTCTCACACACACACATACACAGACCCAAACACACACACACACACAACCAGACATCCTCACACACACATGAACACCCATCACCTCGGAGTTGCCAATTACCTTCAGCTGGCATGTACTTCCTTCATGAAGACACACACACACACACACAGACAAATAAGACACACACACACACACACACATGCATACATATACCCTACACATCCCACACACACCAGTTGCCACTAGCCTATTCAATTTTCAAACCCCCACTACCCCCACCAACACACGCAGCACAATGGCCGCCTGCCTATTCTTCCTAAATTCAAATTTCAGCAGATCAGTGCCAGAGGCGGACTGCTTTTGGCCTGGGTGTGGAGGGGGAAGCAGTAGCGTTGCTAGGATCACCCCCACCCCACCCCCTTTCACTCTCTCTCTCTCTCTCTCTCTCTCTCTCTCTCACTCTCTCGCTTCATCAGAGAGGTTATTAACATGAGAAAGGACTGGCCGAGAAGTCAGGGCTGCACCCTAAGCATCTGTTGCTCCATGTGTTTCTCTGTTTCAGATCGTCAATACTTCTTTGCGCACACACACACACACACACACACACACAAACACACACACACATAGTGTCAGAAGTGGAGGCTTTCACTACCTTCACATGTCCTGCTACACACACACACACACTCAAGTAATCCAGCGTGGAAACAACCGTGACAGGAGGATTCGTCTAGTAACCCACCCCATCTGAACACGCACTCTCTCCTCCTGCTTTGTGTCTGTGTCCAGAGCCCAGCCCCTGCCTGGTCTTAGCACCCCATAAAAAAGCCTCTCAGCTCAGAATCAATTTTCTCTAACGCACCAGCCGAGACCCCCCAGCTCCCATCAGGAAAGAGAGAAAAGGGGGGGGGGTGAGAGAAAGAGAGACAGAGAGACAGAGAGAGAGAAGAGAGAGAGAGAGAGTTTTCCATGGCCAGCTCGTCTTTGTGTCAGCCAGCTCTGCTCTGCTTCCTCTCATGTGCTGCAGCACACACACACACACACACCACACACACACAGAGAGGGACCACATAGGTGCACAAATCATAAAGGTGCCAACAGGTAGTGCTTCCATACCTCTTCTGTGGGTTCTGGGGGCAACTAACTAACTATTGCAACAGTAGGCATAGAACACACACAAAAACACAAACACACACACAAACACTGACAAAATTGCTCCCAAAATTCAGTGTGAGCCCCTCTATTCTGTTGCCGATTTGTGTGTGTGTGTGTGTGTGTGTGTGAGGTAAGGTGAGGGACACAAACAGGGCAGGCATGGTGCCAACTACTCCCTAAGGGCCAGCAATACAAACAGACCCCTTGTCACACACACTCGCACTCTGTCTCTCTCTCTCTCTCTCACACACACACACACACACACACAGACACATTACCTTTCACTCTCCACTCCACACACACGCCAAGCCAAGCAGCGCCCTTTCTTTCCACCTCAGAGGGGGCAGCTGCAGAGAACCATAATCCCACAGCAGCATGACACAAACCAGCGCCAAACACACACACACACACACAAACTCACACGAGTGTGCTCCCAGTCAGGCTGCAGGTGGTAAACAATGCCAGGCTTCCCACTCCAGCACACAGAAAGACAAACACACACACACACATTCACACACATCATTATGAGAGGGCTGCTGGTGTGGCAAGGCACCGACAGGGTGGGAAGCAGATGCTAAGTCATTCCTAAACCAAGCTGCCGGCTCCCCCTAATCGATGATGGGCACCACTGTTTTGGCTCAAACAGCGTGTGCATGTGTGTGTGTATGTGTGTCAGTTATAGAGTTGCCCAAAAGCCTGGAGGTGGTTGGGTGGATGTCTGTGTGTGTGTGTGTGTGTATGTCTTCCACCATGCTTAACTCAAGCGTGGGCTGCTGTGACTAACTGACTAAGTGTGTGGCTGAGGCCAACTAGTGACCAGAACCCACCTGCACATCCAATCTGATCCTAGACAGGAAAGGAGAAAGGTACTTCTCATTCTGTTTCCAGCCTGTTCCCACAACCGCCTCTCAGGTCGGGCGTGTGTTTTAGCTTAAGGGCGAGCCCAGGAAGACTCCCAACCAGGAGATGATGAGGCGCTAACGACTATGTGGGAGGGGGCGAGGGGTCGAGAACAGAGGAGAGAATGAGAGAAGGACAGGAGAAGAAAAAAAAGAACAAGAATTGTGGGGTAGGGGTTGCCATAAAGGTGATGACAAGGAAAGGACTCATTCCCACACATCTAATATCAGTGGCTAGAAATTGTGGGTTCGAATCCCGGCTCCCACCGTTGTACTCTTGAGCAAGGCACTTTACTCTACATTGCTCTGGGGGAAACTGACCCTGATGTAATTAAGAGTTGACCAATGTACTATAAGTCGTTTAGGAAAGCGTCTGCTAAATGCATAAATGTAAATGTAATGTGGCAGTTCGGGATTTTGGGGGAGAGGGCTTCTAAACAAACAACACCCCCAGCCACCCACAAACACACACACCCCCGGATAATTACACAGAACTAACTTGAAGGAGTTCCACTCATTCTTTTAAGTCGGTGACAGGGAGACCCCCTACTGTTAGCCGGCTGCTCTATCACTTGTGCTTGGACTACGCCAGCGCCAAGACAACACATTACCATCTCACCCATAATCTCAGAAATGAGTTTGGCAGGCCGCCGCCGGCCCAATCTTCAAATTCTTCTTGAGATCAGACAACAGACAGCTGTCCTAGTCGTGTCGGAATGCGTGCACTAAGGGTGCGTAAAAGACTAGGTGAGGGTCGCCCCGTGGGGAATCCGTGGACAGACCGAACCGGATAAACCTCCCATTGAGATCCTCTCTGCATGGCTTGAGGCACGACACTTAATCTTTACCCTGGGCAAAGTCCCCGCATGCCAAACACCGATAAGTCTTTCAATCAGCAGTTGCAGCCGGCCATCCGAAGCATAAACATCATCCTGAACAGAATATCAGTTGCACGAACGAACCAAGCGAGTTTGTTCAATAGGTGAGTCGGCCAGTCTCCTGCCTCCAAAAACTGGGATTAGCCACAATAATCACTTGATGTCTTCGGGGAGAGAGAGAGAGAGAGAGTGAATCCACTTAACCCTCGAAATAGTACGATGTAAAAATAGCTTTAGAGTGGCACTTATTGTTAGACGCTAGACACAATCCCACACAGACTGGACTCGAGCTGCATTACTTGCGACAAGACAGAAATGCGCTGAGAACCTGCATATCAACACGCGCGCAGACCAACATGTTTTTCGGAGTCAGCGAAACAGGTTCCTTCAGCTGTTGAGAGAACAGCTGAAAAATAAGCAATAAACATCCCACCGGCATTCCGTAAACAGCATTTATGTAATAAATTAAGATTTACCACCCAGAGGGAAGCAGTTACGAATCACAATGGCAACGCTTTTCAGTTTCGCTAATACTGCATAACAGTATTAACCTAATACAGGCGAAACAAAACCCAGTTTAAGGCAAATCAGATTACGGCTGGTCTACATATCCATATCTTAAATCCGTGAAAACTCATAAAAGGTACTAGTTCCATACTAGATACTAGTACTAGATACTAGATATCAGTTATTTGTACCCTTAAAAGAATTAAACATTCTTAGCGCCACCCTTGTCAAAATGTTAACCTGGAATAAATACAAGTGAAAAGAAACACATTGAAGAGAAAATTACCTCAAATTAGACACCTGTAGTTGTCAGTGATATAAAATCCACAAGTGACTCTAGGAATCTTCAGGGATACAGCAAAAGCTTTAGAAATAAATTCCCGAATTAATATCCGCGCAGGTAACAATCGTGTCCTTCAATTCAATATGTGACTGATAGCTGTGGAAACTCCGTGTACATCTTTGAATCTGCTTCAGGATTTGACTAAATGAACCATCCAAACACAATGCTTCACAGACGCATCTAACCGCTCTCCTCACGGCAGACGTACTCTCTGAGCGCAACAGCAAGTGCGAGTGCAGAAGCTTTGGAAACGCAGTAGTCTTAACGATACTACCACCCGGCAGTCGACAGCCAATCACAGTGCAGCACAGTTTTTTTTCTTCCTCCGTTCACTGATGAGCGTCTGCACTGCTGACCGACTAAGAAATCGTCTCTTATCCGAACATGCGAGGTTTGCTGTATGTCGAAGATAAAGACTTTTCTTTCCAATAGTATAAATCAAAGCTCCCTATTTTTTATTATTATTATTTTAGACTAAGATGAAAATGTTTTAAGTTTTCTGGAAGAAAAGCAAACATAAAGTAGTCCATAAACAACAAATCTACATTTATTCCTGGCAGACTGCAGAGAATTATATGTCAGACGGCCAAAGAGCTGAGGCGACCCCAAGGAGAGAGAGTGATATATCTGCTCAGCATGTTTACATTTACATTTACATTTAGGCATTTAGCAGATGCTTTTTTGCAAAGCGACTTACAAAAGAGGAGTGTGTGCAAGCATGTGAGTGTATATGTGTGTGTGTGTGTCTGTTTGTGTGACACCCTTGCAGAATCATGCTGTTCTGCTGGATCACAGAGCTGACCTGCCAGAGAGGTGATGCAGAGGGTAAGACCTAGGCCCCAGAAACACACACACACACACACACACACACATCTCACCTAAGGGAGAGCATGAAGGTGAAGATTACTGTCACATTCCTCCCATAGTGACCACTTACTGTATCATAAAGAACTGGAACCAACTGGTCTGCCTGTCCATCTAAAGACAAGTTAAGGGCTCAGGGTTTAGGGCTTAGTGCTTTAGGGTGATGGACATTGAGATTCAGCCTGTGACTTCAACAATAGAGTGAAGAGCAGTTTGGTCCTCTCTGAGGGGAATCCTCTTTTTCCCTCTTCCCTGTGTTAGCTAATCTTTGGCCATTGGGTAAAGTGTAAATGGATCAAACACAGGGGGACAATGATATGCATATGACGAGGAAGTGCAACATAGTGTGTGTTTCGTATGTAAACAAGGTCTTTAGTCAAACGTGTCAGGCCTATTGGACCTTTAAAAGGTGTCAGACTGCAAGTGAGGACCGAGGGAAAACAAACACTTTCTTCACACTGGCAATTCCAGTTTAGTGGCTACTGTGCAAGTTGTGTGTAGTCACACCTATAAATACACACACACACACACACACACACACACACACACACACACACACATAGCTAGGCTTGCGTCACCTATCACGTCACCTATCACCTAATAGACACCTTCTCACACAATGCACACACACACACACACACACACACACACACACACACACACACACACACTCACACACACACACACACACCGCATTTGCATAGACACTAAACACACACACCCCTTCCAAATACAACTCCTGTGTGATTAACCCCTCCCCCCACACACACACATACAGACCCACCCTTACCACTGAATAGGTGTTGCTGTCGCTTGCCTGCGTCACAAATGAAGAGTTGCTGCAGGGGTTTTGTGTTGAACAGCAGTGATCACTCAGCATTAGGGTGATCAGTAGAGGGGAAATCACTAGTTGATCTTACAGAACAGAGTCTGATCTCACAGTGTGGGTCCCCCTCAATAGCCCACAGCATTCACATTTATGACTGCTCTTTCGCATCTCTATTTACACACACACACACACACACACACACACACACACACACACACACACACATACACACACACATACACACATCGCACACACACACACACACAAAGAGATTGGGAAAGAGAGAGAGAGAAACATGCACAGATACACATTAAAAAAAAAAAACACACACACCTGACATTTAAAGTGAGTTAGTAGGTGGTAACTATCTATGGTCATACACATCATACACATCTGTATTCACACTCACGTAGCCAGTCATGTGCTACAGTTTGTTCCAGAAAACACTACACACACACACACACACACGCGCACACTCACTGGTCATGCGTCTGTGTTTGAGATAAAGTGCCAAGGAACATTTGAGTCTGATGCTGGAGTGGAGTGAGTTGATCACTCTAAATAAAATCTCACACACACAAGCTCCACAATAGACAGCTGATAAGGTCTTATGACCTAGTTCAGTTAGCGGGCATGAGAAATGATCATTATTCACTTATAAATAACTTAAGAATGTGTAAGGGGCTCTGATGTATCTGCTAACTGGAAAACCACTGGAATCTGAGCTAATGTTATACATGCTGTACTACACATACACAGCACTACACACACACATCACACACACACGCACACTCAGTACACTTGTACACATGCCCCAATGTAAAAAGTCAGAATTACCCTATGACACTGAGTGTACACGCACATACACACACACACACACACACACACACACACACACACACACACATCCTCGCTGCATCTTGCTTTGCTTAGAACACTGGTTCTGCCTGTAACAATAGTATAATGGGCATAGGAGTTCCGCAGTACAGTGCCCTTGACTGAACCGCACTAAATGTGGATACTGTATATTGAACATCTTCCAGATCACACACGCCTTTACTTGCAGGGATTTTTCAGCATTGACTTTGAGGTTCAGTGAGCTTCACTTGCCTGCCCCTGAATGCCATCCTAGCTTGCTTTGAGTTGCTGGCCAAAACCCTTTTCCCTCTCCTTGTCACATTGAACTATTCAGGCACTCCACAGCCTTGGGTTGCTCTGATGAAACATTAATGACTGCCAGTGAGAGAGATGACACCAGCCTCGGAACGCGTGCATGTGTGAACACGACCCAGTTTGACATAAGAACACGACCACCGTCTGCTCAATGATGATTACAACCCCCCCCCCCCCCCACACACACACACACACACACACACACACACATCTCTCTCTCTCTCACTCTCTCTCTCTCTCATCCCCCTCTCTCATTCTCTCTCTCTCATACACACACACACACACACACACACACACACACACACAGACACATACACAAACACACATCTCTCTCTCTCTCTCTCTCTCTCTCTCACTCTCTCTCTCATTCTTTCTCTCTCATACACACACGCACACAGACACATATACAAACACACACAAAAGCGTGTGTTGTGTAATTACAGGACAGAAAATTGGGTCAATGTGTGACAGCAGGAGAGAAAAGAAAAGAAGTCAGGCTGAGGGTGATTATGTCACCGTAACAAGGAACAAACAGAGGAAGAGAAAAAGGAGGGTGAACATCATGTCCAGACCACACTGCCTTCACAAAATCAATGATCTGTCCTAAATATTTTTAATTCCATTCAACTCAATTCAGTTCAGTTCATTTCAGTATAAACACACTATGATGTAGCAAAACGTGCATTTCCAGTATTTGTATTGTTGCAGCGTGAAGGGAAATGTGCATATAAGGCCACATGAAATGGTCCATGATGAACCAAATGAAAGTAAAAGTCTGGCATAAATCAACCCATATCCCTGTTGCTTGAGCTCATCAATGCTGTCAGAAGGAAGAGGACCGAGAAAATTTGGTACAACAAGGACCTGACCAACGAGGGCAAGGAAACTCAGTTTCAATTTCATTTTTTTTTACCTTTTCAGTTTGTTGCTGGTTCACAAATTCTGCCTATGTTGTACCGGCAGCCTTCGACGAGCTCGAGCAACAGGGACGTGGGTCAATTAGTGCTAGGCTTTTCTTTATGGCCAAACAAACACAACATAACATACAGAGAGAACCCAATGAAGTCCTTCAATCCAAAGCCTACTTTACCCACCCTAAACACTTTCTCAAGCACCTACCACCACACATGGAGTCCCCCCACTTTGTGGAACAGATCCAACTTTTGTGGATTTCTAACTTTTTCAATCATAGACATTAATTTATAACGTTATATTAAGGCTGTTACCAGTGGCACCAGTAAATGCACATGCCAAGCAGACCTCTCCAATAAACCCTCTACTGTCATAAACAAAATGCAACTTAACATTATAGGTTGACCATAATCATTCAGTGATACTATTGACCTAGGTTTTGGAGATGTGTGTGACTTTTTTTGCGGTCAGGCCTGCATCAATCGTGTACCTTCATTAAAAAAAGTCCCCAACTACACCTCTGTTTCCCTCACCCTTTTACAACTTTACCAGTTAGACAACAAACTAACCCACCAATCAGTCAGTTAGGAAGGTTGGAATTCCCAGACAAAACAAATCCCCACTACACCTCTACCTTCACACATACATTAGAGCGCAGAGCGGTGCAGTGCTAACCAGGCTAGGACTGTCTAGTGCTTCCGCTCAATATCACATTTACTGCAGCACTGTGTCAGGGATCTCTCCATTGGCTTAGATTTCCTTCAGCAAATTCATTGCTGGTCAATCAGAGAACAGAGGTTCAAGGTTCACAGAAAGTATCTGCCCAAAGGAAGGAAACGTAGGCCAGTTGAAGAACCTCAGACGCTTTGCGCAAAGAGAAACAACATGAAAGCATTTTGTATACCAGGCTAGTGCTTCACTGGTCAACAGCCACAACCTTCCAATGGTCCGTGCTCTTCTGAGCGACAGATTGAGCCCTCCATGTACTGCTGTCACAGATGCCTGTTACGTAATCTCAGTGATAAACACCAACTCATACAGATTTAAAACGGGGATGGGAGATGGACAGCTCAGCACATCGCCCCCGCCTCAGTGAAGCCCGCGGCCCAGATCCATACATCGGCCCCTTACGTAAGAGAGAGCGGGAACAGCGGTCATAAAAGCACATAACTGAACTGTCTTCAACAGCTTATTCGTTTGAAACGTTGCAGTGTACCAAACACAAAGAAGAAAAAACAAGTCCAAATGAGTGTGAGAAACTACAGGGGATCACAGGGGAGAGCGAGTCTATCTCTCTTTCATCTTTCCTCAGGGTGCAGGGAAGACAGGAAAAAGAAAAAAAAAAAGAAAGAAAGGAAAAAAAAAATGTTCCTGCATTCCAGTCTTCCCTTCTGGCGTTGACCTTGTCCTTCTGAGTGGCCTGTCTGCCTGTTAGATGTTTGTTACATAAGCGTCAGAAAATTGTTTACATTTGCCGGGTGGAATGGGGTCAGTACGGTCTGCTGATCACACGCAGCCCTGCTCTGTTCCACTCTGCTTCGCTCCTGCTCGCTGCCCCTTTCACGCCACTCATTAGCAATCACATGTTGCATCATGGGATGGGAATTGCATCATGGGACTGCGGCGGGGGAGGTTGGAGCACGCAGGTCGCTGCGGGTGATGGTCTGAGGTACCGAGTCGGACCAGAGAGGGTTGGGGAAAAGCGCTGCTGTCCAAATCTACAATTCACAAACAGATTCCCAGCTCACCACCACACCCAAGGGCTAAAAAATGTAAAATCCCTGGGAACGTCATTGCGTTGAAAATCATCAATGAAAAATATTCTTCGAGGGGAAAAGCAGCACTTGCTTCCAAAGAACACATCAAAGAGTGTTTTCATATGTGCTTTCTTCCATAAACACCATAAATCACAGTGCCTGGCAGCAGCTACTCAGGATTTGTCTTTGCTGTTTTTGTGCTTTTCTGTGTTCGTTTCTGTTTTTATTTTTACGTTACTTTTTTTTGCTTTATTTATCTCTTTTCTCTGACTGAGG
>PYXC01000496.1:2620000-2640000 GCA_015244755.2 Tenualosa ilisha
CTCTCCAACCTCTCTTACAAAACACCTCCACCCTCCTCCAACACACCATCCTGTGTACGCCAGAACACCAGCACCATCCGTTCTCATAGCCTCCCATATGCAAGCCCTGTGGCATTCTGGGACACTTAAGCAAACACCATTTATAGAGCTTCGAGGAGTGCTCTCCCTACTGGCTTATATAACACATGCTGGGTGAACTGTATATAGTTCAACAATGGGACGCAATGAGGGAAAGAGCTAGACAGATAGATAGATAAATAAATAAATAAATAAATAAACAAACAAACAAACAAACACACACACACACCATTATGGAGTCGCCCTGGGGGTGTTTTTGTTTTTGCCGGGTTACATGAGCAAGTGCCTCGGCTTTCTAAGGCTGGTCAGTTCAGTCCAGTCCCCTGAGCCTGCGGCATACCTGCACTGGCAGTGATGCTGGCATGAGGTGAGAGTTCAGTCACGTAGGCAGCCTGTCACGGGTGCTCAGTGGGGGAGGCATCATGGGAGCTGAGGTGGCATGGAGTGGAGTGTGTGCAGATGACCAGACGCTTGCTCATCGCCACAGAGACTTACAGAACTGATCTGATCTAAATATGGCAGGACTGGTTAGCACCACACACACACACGCATAGACACACACAGGCACGCTTGTTAATATGCTGATCCCTTAGAGCACTGGTTCTCAAACTGGGGTCCGGGGACCCCCTGAGGTCCGCAGCACGTTGCCAGGGGGTCTGTGAAAAAGTTTGCTACAAAGTATAAACTTGTCTGATGGGGAGAAAAACACTAGAGATCAGTATGGAGCCCAGTCGCATTGTGCTCATTACGCCCACCAGCATAACATTGGTGACAATTAGCCTACATGATACATTACATCTGTCAAAACACTTTCTTTACACATTAACGTTAACTGCAAACAAAATTAATAGTAGTTATTATTAGTTAGATGTGAAACAAATAGTATATTTTCAACACAATAGGCCTAGATTTGGCAAAAAAGCAATCCTTTTAAAAGTGCTCCTGCACTGTCAAGATGCCTATTTAAAAACGGTTGTGGTATTAACAAAATATGTTTTTAGAATAAGAGTTAAATAGCATCTGAAAGAAAAAATAGCTATAAATTTATAAGGTTGTTTTGTTGCGATTATGAGGGGTCCTTGAAAAAATTTCTGCTCTATGAGGGGTCCCCAGCCGAATATAGTTTCAGAACTATATCTAACAGTGAAGCATGGTGGTGGCAGTGTCCTTACGTGGGGCTGCATGAGCGCTGCTGGTGTTGGGGAGCTGCATTTCATTGATGGCATCATAATTTCAGAGAATTATTGAAAAATATAGAAATTCTAATTTCAAAAAGGAATTCAATATTCAAAAATATTGAAAAATAAAATGCTACCATCACGCCGTGCACTTGGTCGTGGTGGACTTTTCCAACATGACAGTGATCCTAAACACACATCTAAGGCCACTGTCAGCTTTTACGAAGAGGAACAGGGTGAGAGTGATTCAATGGCCAAGCATGTCATCTGATCTGAACCCAATCGAACACCTATGGGGAATTCTAAAGAGACAAGTGGAGCATCACTCTCCATCCAACATCCAGTCTCTAAAACAGGTCATTATTGAAGAATGGAAAAAGATTGATGTTACAAAATGTTACCAACTTGTTCATTCCTTGCCCAGAAGACCGCCATTAAAAATCATGGAGGCCATACAAAATACTAGATGCAGTAGTTTTGTTGGGGGTGTACTCATTTTTGCTCCCCCCTAATTTGAGTAAAACTGAAAAATATGTAATTTAAGTTATATTATTAAGCAAAAGTTTGTGTTGTATGTTACGCAGGTGTGATATTAAACTTGCTGCAAAATTTTTGGGAATATTTTTTGTTTTCATGGACATATTGTTTAAACTGTAAAGAGGGTGTACTCATTTATGCTGGGCACTGTACACACACACTCTCTGTGTCATTCTCTGACACTTCTTCTGTTTCTCATTCAACTGAACTACTAGACCTCACAGAGATCTTCTCTCTCTCTCTCTCTCTCTCTCCCTCCCTCATTCAGCCAAACTGTTAGAGCAGCACAGAGATGTGAGATGTCCCCTAGTCTCAGTTGGTTGAGTGTTCTTTCCCATCAGTCATGGTTATCCCCCCCACCCACCCACAGCCCCTCTGCTGCCACCCACCCACAGACTGGTGGGCATGGTGATGTCACAGGCCTGCCATGCTCCAACTAATTACGCCCCCATATCTTCTCCTCTGCTCTTAATCTGCTTAGGTTACATAATGGGCACTTGCACTGGCCCCTCACTGACTGGCCCACTGAGCCCCCTGCCCCCGGCCCCCGGCCCTCGGCCCTCGGCCCCCGCACTAATGGCCCCTGCAAGTACTACTGCATGGTGTTCTGATAGTGGAGGCATGTAACAGTTTGGGGGGAGGGGGCGAGGCGTAGGAGGAAGAGGAAGAGGAGGACGAGGACGAGGAAGACAGTTTGTTCTGTGTTGTGCTCTGATAGAGGAGGCAAGTAGAGTTCATTCTATACGGCTCTGATAAAGAGGCATGTAGAGATGAGGAGGAGGTGGAGGAGGTGGAGGATGATGGTGTCACCTCCACTGCACTCTGATAAAGGAGGAGGGTAGCGGTTGGGCGGAGTGGTCGAGCAGGAGGAAGAAGAGGAGGAGAAGGAGGAGGAAGGGTGTCTCCTCCTTCACGCTCTGATAGAGAAGGCACACAATGGATGGGAGGAGGGAGCAAAGAGGAGGAGGAGGAGGAAGAGGAGGAAGAGGAGGAGGAGTAAAAGTGAGGCTCCATCATGTTCTGATAGAGAAGACGTTGCACAAAGCGGTTGGGAGGAAGAGGCAAGGAGGAGGTGGAAGGGTGTCTCCTTCATCGTACTTTGGTAGAGGAGGCTCGGAGCGGCTGGGAGGAGGAGGCGAGGAAGGGGGAGGTAGAGGAAGATGGTGCCTCTTTCATCATTCTTTGATAGAGAGGGGATAAATGGGTGGAAGGGCCAGGAAGAGGAAGAATAGGAACAGGAGGAGAAGGAGAGGACGAGGAGAGAGATGATGGTGCCTCCACCACTGTGATCTGAGACAGGGGGCACATAGTGATTAGGAGGAGGAGGAGGAGGGGTAAGGATGAAGATAGATGTCTGTTGTGATTCGTTTATGTAACAAGGAGGGATTTATGTAACCCCTGTGCTAATCATTCACTCAGACAGCTCTGTCTGTCTCACTTTCCCTCTCTCTGTCTGCCTCTCTCCCACTCTTTTTTTCTGTCTCTGCTTCTCTCTCTCTCTCTCTCTCTCTGTGTCCTGTCCGTCTCTCTCTCCCTCTTTTTGTCACTCACTCTCACACTTACTCTCTCTGTCTATCTTTGTCCCTCTATCACATTCTATTTTCCATGTGCTCTCTCTCTCTATCTCTCTCTCCCGGTTCACTTACTCTCTCCATCTCTTCACCATCCTCATCCACACACTCACTCACTTACTCTCTCTGTCTCTCTCTCCTGGTTCTCTTACTCTCTCCATCTCTTCACCATCCTCATCCACACACTCACTCACTTACTCTCTCTATCTCTCTCTCCTGGTTCTCTTACTCTCTCCATCTCTTCACCATCCTCATCCACACACTCACTCACTTACTCTCTCTATCTCTCTCTCCCGGTTCTCTTACTCTCTCCATCTCTTCACCATCCTCATCCACACACTCACTCACTTACTCTCTCTGTCTCTCTCTCCTGGTTCTCTTACTCTCTCCATCTCTTCACCATCCTCATCCACACACTCACTCACTTACTCACTCAGTCTCGCTCTCACTCTGTGCCTCCCTCCCTCTCTCCCTCTCTCTCTCTTTCTCTCTCTCGCTTTCTCTCTCTCTCCCTCTCTCCCTGTCTTTTCTGGCCTGTAGAGAAGGGTGCAGATGGTAGTCAGAGTGGGTCCTGCCTACAGCACTCCAAATGCCACGCAGCGGAACGTGGGCATACACAACACCAGTGCCAGTCCCCCCCGCACCCCTCTCCCCGTTCTCAGTGGGCACACATAACACTGCCGTGCCAGTTGCAATGTCCCCCCCCCCCCCCCCCACACACACACACACACATTTCTCATCTCTCTGTCTCGTCTTTGTCACTCTATCTGTCACACGATGACAGGTCTCCTCCTTCTCCCCATTCTTGAAGAAACAGACTGAAAGTCTGAGACAAAGTAAAGAAAAAGCCAACAGAGAGAGAGAGAGAAAGAAAGAAAGAGTGTCAGAATGAAAGACTGTGTGTGAGAATGAAAAGAACAAAATCCTGGCTGGTTTGCTTTTTGTAGGCCAAGTGTTTGTACCTCATGGGGCCCGCTACGTTTGGGCCAAGCGTAGGTGTTTTGGGCCATGTCTCTGTGTGTGTGTGTGTGTGTGTTGCATGTGTGTGTGTTGCGTGTGTGTGTGTGTGTGTGTGTGTGTGTGTGCGTGTGTGTGTGTTGCATGTGTGTGTGCGTGTGTGTTGCGTGTGTGTCTGTTGCATGTGGTGTGTGTGTGCGCGCGCGGCGCGTGTGTGTGTGTGTGTGTGTAGATGAAAGGAGCTGCAGGCCAGGGAACAGATTGTGCCGATTCCCTCCTTTCGAGTGGCTGGGAAGTCTGGCCAGGGCGCACAATGGCTCTTATGTAACGGCAGCAGAAGCTCGCCGGCCGGCACTCCACTGCTGTTTTTGGCACCAACCTGCTCATGTTTGGACTCAGAAATAGGAGACAGAGAGAGAAGGAGTGCAGAGAGAGAGAGAGAGAGAGGAGAGAGAGAGAGAGAGATGGAGAGATGAAAGACTGCACCAGAGTGAGTGAGAGAGGCCAGGTTCATGACCGCTCGCGTCTACGGCAGGCCACCGTATACATGTGTTTGGAGGTCAGCGCCAGACTAAATATAACGACAGTAACAGCCACAGCAGCAGCAGTAGGAGGTGCAGCAGCAGTAGGAGGTGCAGCAGCAGTAGGAGGTGCAGCAGCAGGAGGAGCAGGAGGAGCAGGAGGAGGTGGGTGGCAGAGTGGGAAACACAGCTGTCTGGAGCACAGGGATACAGCTGCACACAAGGCCTCAACACTCAGGCATACAGTCATGTCTTCTCCTCTCACACAGATTCTTCTCCTCAAAGATACACACTCCTCTCCTCTCTTTTCAGACACACACTCTCCGCTCCTCTTCTCTCCGTTTAAACACACACTCTTCTCCTCTCTTCTCTCACACACACTCCTCTCCTCTCCTTGCAGACACACACACACCTCTCCTCTCTTCTCTCACACACACTCATCTCCTCTCTTCTCTCACACACACTGCTCTCCACTCCTTGCAGACACACACACTTATCTCCTCTCTTCTCTCACACACACTCCTCTCCACTCCTTGCAGACACACACACTCCTCTCCTCTCTCCTCACACACACACTCCTCTCCTCCCCTTGCAGACACACACACTCCTCTCCTCTCTTCTCACACACACACTCCTCTCCTCCCCTTGCAGACACACACACTCCTCTCCTCTCTTCTCACACACACACTCCTCTCCACTCCTTGCAGACACACACACACTCCTCTGCTCTCTTCTCACACACACACTCCTCTCCTCCCCTTGCAGACACACACACTCCTCTCCTCTCTTCTCACACACACACTCCTCTCCTCTCTTCTCAAACATGCTCTCCTCTCCTATCCTCTCGCCTCCTCCACACTTCTCCTTTCTCCAGGGATCCTTTCATTTTTTCTTCTTCTTTTCTTCATCTTTCTCTTGCAGGTCTTTCTTCTGTATTCTCCACGTGCTGCCATCCCACAGGGTAGCACAGCTCTTTCCCGCCAAGCAAATTACAGTAGGCTGGGATCAAATGAGAGAGTTGCCACCCGCACCCTTCCTCAGATCTACTCCATCTAGTCATTAACAGAAAGGCCTGCTGCTGTGACTTAGATCTGTGCAGAGGACCGGCGGCAATATTTAGCGCTCCAGATATCGCAAGCCACTTGTTTATCTGTCTGCCTTCAAACAGAGAGGCTTTGAGGGAGATCATGGCTCGATCTGCGAACGATTATGGAGTGTTTCATCACAGGTCTCTTTGGCCGAGTGTAGAGGGATGTTTCGACAGAGTGGAGAGGAGAAATGACCCCGCTTTCCACACCCCGAATTCACCCACCCATCCTCACTGCTTTGTGTAGTGAAAAAAAAAAATCAGCTTTAAACAAGATGCGTTTTATAACGAAACTCAATCCTCAGAAATCCAGTACTAATGGAAATTGGGCCCGAGCCTTTGCTTGACCTTTTGACCTCTCCCAGATTCCTATCCGACACTTAGGGGGGTCACGAAAGGGGAAATAACCAGCATCTCTGGGGAGTACCCCAGATCAGAGGACGGCGGAAATAATGGGTCTCATTGAGGGGGGTACGGTTTTTATGTGGCAATATGGCCAAGGTCTTTCCATGGGATATTTACCTTCCTTAGGTTTGTTATTCCTCCAAATATTTTCACAAAGTGAGGTTTCAGGTAGGAATCAATGCTAGCATTCACTCTAGAATGGGGGGGGGGGCTGTATCGCTGAATGATGAAATGAAAGACAAAGTCACAAATTAAAGGGAGGAGTGGGAGAGATTGACATATACTTTCATAAAGCTCTTGAAGTGTGGCTTTATGTGAAGACGCACGTGTGTGCTTTTCACAGTCGTCTGTTATTAAGAGCTGACCTGAGTGCCCCCAAAGCCACTTCCTCTGTGCTGTTTGTGTTCATGGTAAAGACACTCAGGTCACACCAACTACAGCCTGCATCGGCATACCGCTCGCTATCTACTCTCCTCATCTCCTCGTGCACAGCGCTACACAAATGACCAATTATACCCCAGTGTGTGTGTGTGTGTGTGTGTGTCTCTGTGTGTGTGTGTGTGCCCTCAAGGAATTTACAGTGTGCTGAGCACAATAAAACTTCAGGAACATGCTGTGAGTGTGTAGACTACAACTATATGTATGTGTTGCCCTGCAAGAACTACTTACTGTGTGTGATTGTGTGTGTGTGTTTGCAAGTGAGTATGTATGTGTGTGCATGTGTTCAAATGAGTGTTTCTGTGTGTGTGTGTGTGGTGTGTGTGTGTGTGTGTGTTTGCAGGTGATTACATATGAGTTTGAATGTGTTTGAATGAGTGTTTCTGTGTGTGTGTATATATGTGTGTGTGTGTGTGTGTGTGTGGACATGGTGAAGACTGAAGAGGAAGCCTGGCAGTGTCGGGCACTCTGTGTCCAGGACAGGGCCCAGAGCACAGGCACATCTTGTCTGTAAACACAGAGGATCTGCCAAATCCCGCCTGAGCGGAACCTGACAGTCTGTCTCACAACCATCCTGTGTCTCTACACTGTTACACTAATGCATCACTTGCAATCTACTGCATCCGCAAGCTATTTCTTTAGTGAATGCATCTGTTTACATACAGCGTAGTGCGCCATCTATCTATCTAAACATCTGCATTCACACAGTAACCAATGTAATATCTGTCTTATAATACTGAAATAGATACTATAGATAGAAGATATAGACAATATAGATATCTATCAATGCTGTCAATATCTTTTAATACTACAGGCAGAACACATCTGATGAGTTTCATTCTACAAAACTGGACATAACTGGACATGACTGGACATCGACAGCCCTGGAAATCCTTTCGTGACTTTCAATTCCTTGAACCCCACTGTGAGTTCTTCAGCCCTCAGGCAAACAAAAAAAAGCATGCTAGCCAGGTTCCGTAACCACTACACTACCACCGCCAGCAGGCAGGCTGACTTCCTGTTGCAGAACAAGGCAAAAAGCCCAAAAATATACCTTAAAAATGAAGTAAAAGTGATATATTGCTACATTTTCATGAAAGGAATGAAATCTAGGGTCTCTAAACTACATGCCAATACTGATGGGGGTGAAAAGCACCATCTTCTTTGAGTACTATGACTTAGAAAACAGACAAGTTCCCTAAACTCGACTCCTACTCATTTTATTAGTTCTGCTTGGAAGGAACCCCAGCCAGCGATGGATTAACCTTGGTCATGTTTAATCTCTTCCTCTGCCCCCTGCAGTTTAAAGATGGTCTTTAAAAAGAGAAGGGCCAAACCCAAGAGATGGAGATAATCCGGATGGATTAAAGCCTCACTGGAGACCACACATCACAGCAAGGACCTTTGAATGTCCCCCCAGCAACGCTCTTAGGGGAATAACAGAACATAAAGTAAGATCAGTGCCATTTTACACACCGCTCCTTTCACACAACAACCTAACTTTACTGCAATGGCACACAATTGATTTCTTCCTTTGTATTTTATGAAGTATGTATGTGTGTGTATGTCATGTTTCTGTGTTTATTCCTTCTGAATAAGCATCTCTCTATCTATCTATCTATCTATCTATCTATCTATCTATCTATCTATCTATCTATCTATCTATCTATCTATCTATCTATTTATTTAGTAGATACACTTTTCTTCAAAGCAACACAACCTCACAATGACTGCTTGGGGAATAAAAACCATGGCAGAAGGTATTTATCAGGAGGTGGTACCACTGTGCCACCTCACCCTGCTAACCTACATTCCTCATGGTGGAGGTCCGTCTGTCAAAGCAGCCACAGCCGAGCAGCTATCAGGCCTTATCAGGGACCAATCCTCACAGCAGGTGTCCTCTTTGCCTTCCATATCAGCAGTGAAGCTTTATGTCCTCAAGTGGTGCCTCCAAATGGTTAGCTTGCTCACTGGCTGCGATGGCGGACATGAAAGCCTCTTGACAGCAGATGGCAAGGTCGCAATGACATCAAAGGGATCACTAGCGATCCCATTAAACCTGCCTTTCCCTAAAACGAGTCACCGGAGCTCTGTGACCTCTTCTGATTCGCCCCTAGCATCAAAAGCAACCCCCCTGATACAAGAGCCTGTTCCCACATCTATCTATCTATCTATCGATCTATCTATCTATGCAAGGAACGTCTGCCTGTGTGTCACTCTGTCTATCTTCTTTCATGCATAACTCATGAACCATTCATCCGACTAAACTCTAATTAATGGCAGTTTCCCCTCTCACACTCGCGGTGTCATACTCCAAGTGTAGTAGGCTGCTGAACCAGCATGGATAAAAAAAAAACACATTTTTCTGGCACATTCACCTCTTGCTATTCACACGGCTTGTTTAAGTTTGCCGATCTTGGAACAACATAGCGACACATGCAACCCACATGGGTAAGCAGGCTGTTAAATACAGCAAACCTACTGCCCTTGCAGTTCTATTGCCTCATGTCTGGATGATAATTATGACAAATAACATTAGCTTAAAAATTAACTTCTCGGCTCTATCTGTTGCCTCATGTGTCTGCACGTCAACTGACAAATAGCATTAGCCTAAAAATGTACTTCTCGGCTGTCGCACACAAACATGGCCTCTGCAGCCTCTGTGCTTACTGTGCACATAGTCATTTCGAAACACACGGGTAGCCTAAGCAGTGTATCTTTCTTTACCTGCAACCCAATCATGCTTGACTATGTCAACTCTCACTTCTTTTCACAATCTTTGTAACCTTTAGTAAACAAGTTCCTCCTCTAACAGCCCGGGCCTGAGTCCAGCCTATATAGTCACAGATTCAACATGGTCCTACTGCACACATGTAACGTGCTACCAGTTTACTGAAATACATTGTTTGTATGTGCACTGCACTAGTCGGTCTTGATGAAGGGACCTGCTGTTAGCTGTGCCTTGTTTTGTTTAGAGTCTTATTTGGAGATGGCCACAGAACGCTGGCATCACTAGGCTCCCACGCAGCTGGGTCTAAACTCTAGGCTGCCACGCTGTCGGCCTTGTCCCGGGACTGTGAGGAAGCGAAGGATTTACAGTGGCGAGGAAACGTGTGTTTCCTCACAGAGCGCCTCACAGAGAGATGGTCCGGTTACTGAGGCAGCGGGAGCCGAGAGGAGTCTGTACTTAAAAGCTCCATTTTGCTGTGGAGTAGCCCGGGGTGAGGAGCTGCCTCTCTTAAAGCAAGCACTAAAACTGCACCATAGCCTGAAGCCAAATCCACTCCAAATCTTGTTGTCTGAACCTCAAAACCCATTTGGCTGCCAGTTATATTTGCTTTCTTTTTTTCTTTTTTCATTGGCTTTTGGAGGATTTCTGTAACATCACCAATCGTCATACTATGACAATCAAATCTAAGGCTACATTTGCATAACTTTAACTGTTCCCTTTTTCTGCCGTTTTACGCTTTTCAGAGACCCAATAGTCACACTCTCTTGCAAAATACATTGCACACTGTAGCATTTGAACAAAGAAATACTATTCCTGCTGGAGTAGAACAAAATCCAACTTAAGAATCCTCACCGTGGCCATTTAGATAATCGACAGCACACTTACCATCACTAAATTGATCCTGATGACAGGTAACCGTGGCAACGGATGGAGAAAGATGGAGAGGAGGCGAAATGGACACAGGTGGACCAGGCATGAGGGAATGAGAGAGACGCCAACTCGCCAGAGAGAAGAGAGAAATGAAACCCAGAACAGAAGGCATTCACCACTGTCACTCGCTACCACTGCCTTTCTGTCATTTTCTGCATCTTTCACTTCTCTTTGTGGCTGCTGGAGCTTCACCGTCCAAGACTGCATATTGCTTCTATAGATTGTATATAGATTGTATATACTAATATCTATAGATTGTAGCCAAAAAGATGGCTCAGATCTGGGCCAGCATACACGTATGGGTGTGACACCATCTGTGTCAGGTTCTGAACACATGATTTCCATAAAATTATTCACATCACTAACCAACCACGTTACCATAACTTGTGTAATTTATAAAGCAAAGATCTACTGAAGACAGTTGTGTATGCATGTTTTTCAGTGCAGTGTCATAACTAGAGTCTGAGGAGATGGAGGTAGATAGAAGTTTTTTTTATGTGTGTTTCATAGAAGACTTGGCACAGAGAGTTTCTGACATTTCGCAATTGAAAACAAGCGTTTTAGTAATTCACAGATGTACATCACTGTTCAGCTCAGCTATGCTCATTAGCTGAACTTGTTGAGTGTGCACGCTTCTACAGTGGTCTAAAATCAGATGATTGACCACGTTACATAACTTCCTTGATTAAAGCAAATTGAGCTTTTTTTTGCAGTGGAAAATGGTTTATTTTATGGCTTATCTTACAATGATCATCAAAGCTGAGAAGTTTGCAGGCAATATAACAGTGGTCATTTCTCTCTAATGTCCTGTGACAGGAGTAGTTCATGACCTAGAATGATAACGTAAACTTTGAGTTCTTTTCTGAGGTCCATGTAAAGAATCACAGGAAGGCCCATTGTACATTGTATGTATGTATATATGGAGGCACACATATGTTACCCCTGTCACATTTTGTAATCTGCAGTGTTTTCTAGAACTTTCTGTGCTTCTAAGACCAACCTCTCATCTTCCTTCTAGTTTCCTGTATTGTGCAATCAGATGTTGATGTGTGTTGTGTGTGTGTGTGTGTGTGTGTGCGCGTGAAGAAAAAGAGAGACGTCTTATGACCCTGACAGATCCGTTGTGAAAACACGGACCTGCTGTGCAGGGGCGGTAACGAGGAGAGAGGCCCACTAAACAGGCCAGGGTTACTTCAGCGCTTCACACGCCACCCAGTGCCACGCTACTCTAGGCCAGTCAAGCATGCCTCACTGCATCAAAGGCAAAATTATGTAACCCAAATATTTGCCCTGGAAAGAAGTTCAGACCTCCACATAGCTATTTATGTAACCCAGATCCCAGTGGTCCCTTTGGACAGAGGTGACAGGGCTGGCAGGGCCATGGGATGATGGATAATCTAATCAGAGATTGACATGTTAGCTTCAAATGGATACCAACATTTTAAGCAATAGAGGTTTCCCCAATTAGACAAAACAATAACACTATACACCCTAGCTTAAGGGCTTAACACGAACAAATGCTGGCTTTGCATGCACCAGTTACTATGTTCATAAGATAGCAGTGTCATTTCTACAGAGGGTTCAAACAAAGTGTTCCTACTGTAGCTATCCTCCTACTAGGCAGACTCAAAAATGAACACAGCTGATAATGGTAAAGTCACACACTTTTTACAGTGCTTCGTTGCAAAGTGCTGTGGTCTGGGGCACTGCCCTGCTGTGTCAAACACACATTCTGATGCTGAGGAGATTACTGTAAGTTGCAAGGTCTTGAAACGTCAAAAAAAAAGCTTGTTACTGCCCATGTCAGCAAAAAATAAAAACACAGAAGCGAAGGACAGATTTATCCTTCTCCTGTTTGTGGTTTCCACCAGCTTCTTCTTCTTCTTCATCTGGCTAACTAACCCTAGTTCTGTATTATGTGCCAGACGATATGGTCCTTCACACAAGTCATGTTTCTGTCAAGTGTGATAGACAGGATACAGTCAGTCCACTTGAAATGAAGAATAACTTTCTCACAAAGAACTGAAATGTAAGAGTTTGTTTTGCTTTGGTGCTCTTCCACAGCTCTCACAGTCTTCTGACTGACACTTATATAACTCAGTATCAATAAGCAACAAGCATGTGTCAGTCAGCATGTGTTTGGGGACACGTCCCTGTTATGAAAGAATGGAGGCCTGTCTTTGCTCATTTTCAGGAGGTTCAGAGGTCAGCACAAGGTTGTTGAAATTAACATGGAAAGAGAGGCGCATAAAAGTCATGTCATTTCTCTGGAAAGTGTTCTCAAGGAGGTGTTTGGACAGGATTGACACAGGCCATCAAAAACTGTTGTTCTGTAATGAATTAGTGCAGACCATCACTCAAGTTTTAAAAAAGGAATTAACACAACACAAAAGCCTGAGCTCGCCTAACAAATATTTCCAGTACGATGTGCTGAAAAGTACAGACCTGGCCTTAAAATAGCTTCATAATCATAATACTGCTGTCCCCTTCCTCCAGCAACATGTCCTTATTTCTACCCACAGAACAAATAAATCCTCTGCTGACTTCCTCTTTGTTGTGTAAGTGGATGTATACAATAAACAGACCAGGGTTCCTAGTGCTGTCCCTGAATCAGTTCCCTTCAACCTCCTTCCTTGGCATAATCATTACAAACAGAGCAGAGAAACTGAGCCCCGGCTAGACACTGAGGGTGTGCATCTTTCCTCTCCACAGATAGGGTCTGGGATCTTGTCAGGCAAGACAGAAACAGAGACAGAACATTCTAGATGCTGTTTTCTTTACCCAATGCCCCAGAGTTATTAATATTACACTCCTACTCCACCTTTGGTATTCTGTTTGGGGAGGTCATCAAATTAAAACCTTGGGTCAAAGGAAATGAAATGTTCTGCATGTGGACCATTTTACCTCTGTAATAACAAAAGCATGATTATCATTGTAGGAAAATGAGATAATCTCTCTTTCTATCTTTTTTACTCTCTCACTCACTCTCTGTCTGTCTGTCTGTCTCTCTCTCTCTCTCTCTCCATCTTTCTGTCTTGTAGGAAGAGATGGTTAAGTAAGCTAAAGCAATCCTCCAATGTTTCATTTCTGATCCACTTCTGATACGATTGCTTGAACTCTCTGCGGCAGAACATTTGCCTTCAGCAGTGGATCTGGAGGCCCTGGTCAGTTCCCAGGGCCAGCGAGCGGAGTGATCAGTCAGCTGGTTTGTGACCCAGACGCCTCATCCTCCTCTCATTTATTGCCCTTTAATCACATTCCGTCTCAGTTTCTCTTTCAGCTTCTCAATATCTGAGTCACATTTCTCCTCTCATTGTGTCATCAAACCACATTAATCCTCCTCATAGTTTCTTTATTACCATACTAAAAGAGAAACCCTTCCACAATAGTGCACCACATGGCTGTATTTGTTGCGAAGACTCTTCTTCTCTTTTCTTCTCTTTCTTTTCTCCCGGGTTTTTTTTCTAGCTTGTGTTTTATGTCACTTTCATTCCATCCACCAGTTAACAATATATGTCTATGTCCCCACCCTTTTTCTCTCTCTCCTCTCTCACTCTCCTTTTCTCCCTCTCTCCTCTCCGTTCTCCCAATTGCTCTGTTCCTCCTTTTTTGCTCCTCTCTTCTCTCTCTCTCTCTCTCTCTCTCTCTCTCTCCTCCCCTCTGCCTGTTCTGCATGATATACCCTGCTCAGTGCTGTCCTGTCCCAGTGTTCAGGCTCATTACTCGTGGCTGGTGAAGCAGTGAGACTGTCTGGCTGCACCTGTCCAACGCTCACCACCACCAATGCTACTTCCACTGCTGTTGCACCCAAGGGAGTGATCTGAGGCCTGAGGAGGGATGTCTGCCTCCACTCCCACGGTACTGTGCAGCTCGCCCACTCTACACCCCCCCGACACACACACACACACACACACACACACACACACCACCACACACCACACACACACACACACACACACAAACCCCTTACCATACACCCTCTCGGCCTATGACACTCTGCATCACATCTGCAGCCACCTCCTCAGCATGAATCCCACCCTACATCTCTCTCACCATCTTCTCTCACTTTCCCTCCCTCTCTTCACCTTTCTCTCTCTCTCTCTGTCTCTATCTCTATCTGTCTCTATGTTCTGCTCCCTCTTCACCCCCCCTCCCCAAACACACACACACACACACACACACACACACACACTTCATGTGTTCTTCCTGCATATCCCTCCTCACCCTTCCTGTCCTGTCATGCTGTATCTTCAGCCTCACTTCACACACACACACACACACACACACACACACACACGCACACACAAAGAAAGAGAAAGAGAGAAAGTAGAGAGAGAAACCCTTCCACAAACATGTCCTCCCTACCACTGACCTTATCACCCTCTTCCCTCTCTTCCCTCTCTTTGCATTTATTCTTTCATCCACCCTTCCTCTGCCCCCCCCACTCCCCTGACCACCACCCCTCCATCCTCTTCCCTGGGTGTGCTCGTGCTCCTGCCCAGATGACTGGAGAGAACATGCTGTTCGTGTTCCCATGGAGCTTTATCAGCTGACCTCCAGTATAGCCTTTCCAGTGCTGGTCAAATACAAGACAAGCTGGACACACAAAACAAGCCGAAAGCTGTAAGCATGCTTAAAATGTCTGCACCTATTATGGTGCCTATTTCTTTTTAAAATAACTACCTAAACTAATTTCTCCATCAAATAATCAGACAAATTTTGTCATGTTTATAGAAAGTCTTCGTAAATTTTCAGCTTTTTCATAAATATCTTTTTGCCTACAAATATTTGTCCCAGAAGGTATGTTTAATAGGAAAAATCCAAGTATCTAAAACAGACTGACATTACATAAATATTTGAAGCGATTTCACCCAAACACTTCTGAAGAACTGGGTCAGAGACACGGCTGGCACAGGATATCTTATCCGTCTGCTTCATGACATAATTACCATGGAACATCCCGAGTGTTCCAGTTGTGCTGAACCACACAAAGCATAGATATGGAGGAAAGGGTTTGCTGAACGCTACAGTTTTTAACCCACTAAAGTACAAAATAAAGAAGGAAAATACTCTAAAAGAAACTGAATCTTCCATAACAATCACGTGCAATCATGTGCAATTTGATGTTAGGAAAAAAAGATGTTACAGAAATCATATCAAATTAAAGCCCAAATTCAGGGAATAAAGACAGATGGAAAGGAGGAGAGAGAGGGAGAGTCAAAGAAAGGAGGAAAAAGAGGGAGAGTTAAAGAAAGAAATGGAGTGAGACGTATCATTTGCTTTGGTAATATGGTATAAGTTCATTCCTGTCACTGCAATTTGACCTGGGAACATAACAGAGAGAGAGAGACAGACAGAGAGAGAGATAGAGAGATTAACTGTGCCACAGGTTAGTAGTTCATCGGTGTGTGACGCTGAACTCCTAAGTAGAACAGAGTCTGTGCTACTTATGTGATATTTCAAACAAACCATGTAGTCCAAGTCTCAGGCTCTAAAGCTCTTTAGAAAAGTGTCTTTAGACAGGTCAGAGGTCAAACATGAACCATGCATTAGGACTGGAATTAGTAGGGGCACTATAAAAAGTCTGAGAAACAGACCAGATATGTTAGCCAACTCTGTGCTAGCTGTGCTATCCCTGTCGCTTTGGATATAAAATGTTCAGAAAAATCCCACTCACTGTAATTTTTGTACACATCTCATGACTAACCAGCCAGCTCTGACAGCTGTCCTCCTCCAGGTTCCAATGTGATCTCTGGAGGCCAGGAGATGCAAAGCACTCAGGATGCATTCCAAGGCTATAACCTTCACCCAGGCAATGCCTATGTATGACCAAATTATCCCTCTCCCGAGGAAATGTACACATGTTCCGTCCTGATCTAAGTTTTGCCAGACCAAGTTTATATCTGGATATGATGCCCACCTCCGCATTTGGGCCTTTGTTTAGTCTGCCTGAAACCTGCTGTTTGTAGGGATACGTGTGTGTGTGTGTGTGTGTGTGTGGGTGTGTGTGTGTGTGTGTGTGTGGGTGTAAGTGCAAATATGTGCATGCATGAGTGTGTGTGTGTTTGTGAAAAGAGTGCTGGGTTTGTGTTCACTCCCTCTCATCTGGGAAAACATCCTCCTGCTGCTTTTTCTGTCTTGTGACAGGGCCGTGACGTCCTCCCTTTCAGAACAACAGGTTTTATTTTTAGTTCTTCCCACCACTGCTGGGCCCCAAACATAGATGAGTGGACTCAGACAAAACACACTCTGATTATGGAGGCACCAGTGAGGGCCATATTTGGCGTTTGACCAGCCACCTGGATCAATGCTAAGCTACTGTTTTTGTTTTTGTGTCAGCTGAGGAAAAACAAACAACTGCAGTGCTGCTCAAATTGAGTGGTTATGCAGGACGCCAAATGTGGGAAATGAGACTACATTTGAACTGTTTTACACCTACACTCTATATGTACCTATTTACACCCACAATAACAAACGCATTTGTGCATGGACAAAAAAACACAGCGAAACGTTCACATTTCTGTCTGTGGAATAGGCTACACAAGAATTCATATCTGCAGTGGAGAAATCAGGTGTTTTATTTGTCTAGCCTTCATTCAGTGAATGCATAAAATATGTAACAAAATAAGGTTAGACAAAATATTATGTTTGTTGGTTATGGATCGCAAAATCAACAGAAACAATTGAATCAGTGATTGTTTAGCAATTTGCATGGAGGAATACAGTACCTTGGATCTACAGCCGCGTTATATCACTGTGATGGCTGCTCAGTAGCTTGGCCTCATAAGGACGCAACCACACTTTCCACATCGGAAAGCAGATCAAGAGTCTAATACTGTTTCCATACACATATGGGTGTAAATAGCATTGTTTGCTACAGACACCCGGAGGCTTGTCTCTGCTATTCCATGCTATGTAAAGATGGATGTAAATAGTCACATTTACTATGCACACCAGGTGTAAACCCAAGTGAAAATAGCTTCTGCTAACATAAAACAACTGGTGGCATAAAGGCTAAGAGTCGTGTCGGAAAACTTCTACAATTGACATTTAACTCTGAACAAGCGTGTTCTCATCTCTTCCTAGAACACCCTTTTTCCTAAAACCCCAAACATGTAGGGATGCACCTGAAAAAACTTTGAACATTCAGGCCAAATGTGCAGGGTCGGTAGGCTATGTCTGCATTCACCTCAATAATTTAACAAATGACTTAACACATCTAATTACTCCTAACGCAAAGCGATGTCTGGCAGCTACGGGCCAAACGTGCACAATGAATAAATCATTGCCTCATTCTCTAATTCTCTAGTGTAGCAGAGAGAGAGAGAGAGAGAGAGAGAGAGAGGTTGAAAAAAGAGAGAAAGAGAGAAATAGGGGATGATGAACAGACTCCTGTAATTTCTTTAGTCAAAACCTTATTAGTTGTCAGTGGCTACAAAAACTAACATGTAAATAAGCTACATGATGTGCTGATTTATCCTCATATTCTCCCTTTATAAGCTTGTTTTTTACTCTTTTAAGAGAGGAGGACTATGGTCAATTATTCATGGAAAGCCACTAATAGGCTTTTTGGGTTGGGCAGTGTAGCTGCTGCATCCTCCCTTCCTATCTAAAGGAAAAAAAAGAGAAACAGTTGAGTGAAAAGTTCATCTCCGTCCCTTGGGTCTGCAATGCTGTCCTCTCCAGGCTATACAAAATGCATGGAGAGAGCAGTTCAGTATGCGTGTCTGTCCACTTCACTTCAGAGCTGGTGCTAGGCTGGGCTGGGCAGCTAGCTTCTCCTCAGCTAAGAAACTGGGTCTCACCTGATTGCTCTCTCAGTTACCAGTTTGAGTGTCTGCTTGGTGTTTCTGAGCACAGTACTAAACATACTGCATTATCTTCCATTGATGACTTTCAGCTAATTTTCAGTTTCGGGAAAATCGATTGATTTGTTTACATAGAAACATTAGCACATAGCAATTAGCATTACCTCAGACTGGACAAACAGGTGGTAAAGCAAATAGCCTTCTTACAGTTCAGAGGTTGCTAGCTGAGCTTACAGTAATCTTGTGCTTCTGTGAATTTTGCATACCTCACTTAGCAGTTTATGTTTCCTCTAATCAGCTTTGTATTACATCAGTAGTTGTGCTTATATCTCAGTTCATGTCACTGGAGGTCTAACTGCAAGCTTTGTTCACACTGTTACTGCCGCTCGAAAGACGGACAGCAGAGTTGATCAAAAATATAAGATTTATAATAAAAAAAAATCATTAATGTTAACATTTTAGGGGTACATACAAAAAGCAGCACAGAGAGCATGGTGCTTTCAGGTTTAGTGAGAAAATGCAAGATTCTCTTGAGGGCGAGCACATAGGCTTCTTATCCACACCCTCCTTCTACGCTTTCGTTTCGTACCAAGGGTCTGGACATTCGGCAGAGAGATTCAATTGCGTGCTTGAAGTATTTAAGTTTAAAAAGATTGGACCAGCCCCTGACTGATAGCCTGCCTTGACTGATACATTCTATCTCTGCATTCACAACGCCTTCCTTTGTTCGCTGATTGGACAGGTTAAAATGCCTCCTGAGACAACAAGCTCAATAGGATCAATTCCAGACTAGCACTGTAGGGAGATGATAATCAAGTGCTAGGAGGGCACTGCCAGGCAAGGCCAGGTTTAGACTGTTAAAATGATTTGGCCCATGCACCACCCAGAGATGGTCGCACTGCCACAATGCCTGTGGGGGTGCAGAGGGGCGCAACAATACTAAACAAACAAAAACGGCACAGGAATTGTTGAGGCCATATTGCGTTAAAAATCGTTGTGTGTTTATGTGCGTGTGTCTGTGTAAATGTGTGTGTGTGTGTGTGTGTGTATGAATATGTGCATCTGTCTATCTATGGAATATGTCTGTGTGTGTTATGTGACTTTCTTGCTTGTGTGTGTGTGTATGTGTGTATGTGTGTGTGTGTCAAGGGTCGCTGTGAGATGCAGTCTCCCAGTACAGTAAGAGTCACGAGTTTGAGGGTGCTGAGTCAGCGTCCTCATTTCCCCTTCAGAAATGGACACAGCTCAGAAAGCATGGCACAGTGCCAACTTCCCCTGCTACAGGATCTGAGAGATGGATGGAGGGGGAGAGAGAGAGAGAGATGAGGATGGAGGGAAGAAGGAGGGGGAGAGAAAATTAGAGTGAGAGATGTAAAGAGAGAGAGAAAGGGAGAGGAAACCTCACACACAGCCGACCCTTTTCTCAAGGCCGTGCAGAGGAAGCCTGAACGTCAGTGTGGTGGTTACTGTGACAACCCACTCATTAGCTCCAGTCCAAGATGTTCTAGAATGTTGTCTGAGGGTCACGCCTCTGTGTGTCTTTGTTTGTCTCACTGCTAGCCACTGTCAGTCCACCACAGGAAAACACTAACTGTCTGGGAAATTAGCCCATTTGCAGTCTACACCAAAGTTTTATATGTGCTTGCAATGCCTAATCTTAGACAATTAGCCTAGCTTAGCATAATTCACTGAAAGTGGATAGATCCAGCTAGCATAGGGTGACCAGGCAACCCCAGTTTTCAGGAACAGTCCCCGATTT
>PYXC01000496.1:2645000-2657500 GCA_015244755.2 Tenualosa ilisha
TGTGACTCAAGTCGGTCGGGAGAACCATAACCTGTTAAATCTTTAGAGTTGGATATACTTCAGACACTAAATCAATTCTAATGCACAAACAGAAAGCTCTGAAAGCCTGTTCACTCACTCACTCACACCCCTCCACATGCACACCCCTCACACACACAAACACACATGCACACAAGCACACACACACACACACACACACTCAAAGACACACAGATGCTCAATCTATGATGTAACAGCTTGAAAACATTCGTCATCACTTAGCACTCAGCAATAAACAGAAATGTACATATAAGCCTTTAGATATATCCACTTTGACTGTGTGTGTGTGTGTGTGTGTGTGTGTGTGTGTGTGTGTGTGAGAGAGAGAGAGAGGGAGAGACAGAGAGACAGAGAGAGAGAGGTGCTATAGGTTTTATTATAACAGGTGCATCAGTGCTGTAAACACACATGAACACACATCTGTGCATCAGTACTGTTAAATGGCTCCTGTAAACACACGTAAACACACTCGTCTCATCTCTAGAGCAGTAGCAGAGCTAAATACAGAGAGATGCATACTCATAAGCGCGCACACACACTCACACACACACACACACACACACACACACACACACACACACACACACACACACATAAATGCACACAATCAGGGTTAGTCAGGTCCTTAATGGTTACATAATTCTAAGCTATGTGTGCGATTGTATGTGTCTGTGTGTGTGTGTGTGTGTGTATGTGTGTGTGTGTGTGTGTGTGTGTGTGTGTGTGTGTGTGTGTGTGTTGTATGTGTGTGTTTGTATTTGTGTGTGTTTGGGTGGGTGTGGAGGATCCTGAATTCCGTAGACACAGAGAGATAATCCTGGATTTCCCTGGGAACAAAAGCTAAATCTGCCTCACGTGCACATTCGCTGAGATGGCTTTAAAACATCAGTGAACAAAGCTCCTGTTCTGCTCCGTCCCACGTGGGCACACACTGTACGACAAAACATCCGAACATCCACAGACGTCAGACACACTACACACACACGCACACACAGACACACACATCTATAAGCCTCAGTGAAGCAGTAGCATTTTGCACAATATATTATTGACTTGTATGACACACACACACTCACACACACACACCTTGTACCTTCAGCACTGTCCACCTCATAGCAGCTACAGTATGGAACTAGAAAAGCACTCAGAGAGCGCAGTATAGGGTCAGTATAGGGTCACTGATGCAATACAAATACCAGATGGTGTTCCGGATCACCACCAAAATTGAATCATCTGTTCCTTATCAACACCCACATTGAACATTTTATTCAAATCCATGCAATACTTTTCATGCTATTTTGTACACAGACAGACAAACAGACAAACAAACGCTGGTGAAAAAATAACCTCCTTGGCGGAAGTAATAACACAGTAAAACACACACACACACACACACACACACACACACACCTATGTCTTGTCACTAGAGTCACAGGTGCACAGTATCACCTGCACCTGTAGTACCCAAGCACCAAGGGTCTGGTTTAGACACAGAGTTGCAGCATGTCTGTCTAAACAAGTTCCTTTAGCCCGATGAAGTTCAGTTCATCAGTGCTCTTCTGTACCATCTAGAAATTACAATTTTTAAACGACTTTAGTTATTATACTGACAGGCTTGAACTATCGTCTTCCTATCTGCTTGAAGCTCTCTGCTTCACCCAGTCGCTGCTGTTTAGTTGTGACGTATGTGAAGCGCTGGAACGCATCGTTTGAATTCAACGTTATCGCTGTCAGCCCTTCATCTGTTCACTGACTGGCCCGTCCCAGCTCAGCGAACTGAACTGAAACCTCTGGCTGGCTCCCTGATGCAGTTGTGGACCTAAATGGGATTGAGTGGAGGCACTAGGTGGCGCTAGCCTGGCTAACTACAACCAAGGAATCAAATACTGTAAATAGAACACAAAGTACACAAATCAGTTCAAAATCATTGTATCGTCAAAACAACACACATGTAAAACCCAAATCCTTATCAGCAGGGATCTTTTCGGTGTTTTACACAGAGTGCTCCTTATGCATAGTAGAAAGCTCACCACACACACACACACACACAGACACACACACACACACACACACCATACACCATATTCTATTTGCAAACTACACTATTTGCAAACATGTACAGGTATATTAAAAAAAAATCTCTCATCTATATAATTGCATGGGACCTCATTGTTTGTACATTATGTACATTACAGGTGTACACATATACACGTACACACACACACACACACACACACACACACAGACAAACACACACAAAGACATGTACACATGGCCACACACACCCAAACACACAAAGAATAAGCAGAATACAGTTGCTCCAATTATTTGACTCAGGCGAGGAAACACTTGCGTTGCCATGGAAATTCAATTTTCGGTGACAGGGCATCAGAGGAGCATGTTTTGATGAAGGGAGACTGGTGGCCTAGAAACATCCTCCACCTGTGTCTGGAGCTCCGGGGCTCGGGGGAAAATTAAAGGTAAATCACACACACACACACACACACACACACACACACACACACACACACACACAGAGAGAGAGAGAGACGGAAACCAGACAGATCCCAAATCAATGTCCTCAGTCTGAGTCTGGGGATCCCCTGCTGGGTGTTTGTATTTGGATATGGTGTGTAGTGTGTGTGTGTGTGTGTGTGTGTGTGTGTGTGTGTGTGTGTGGAAGAGAGAGCTGTGGGAGGGGGGTGCTTTTGCACAGTAAATCAGCACTTATTCATATTTTATCACACCATGCACAGCACTTACCACAATTTGTATTCAGGGTCCTAGCATGCTACTACAGTTGCCATGGGATACCTCTCTCCACAATTAAATAACCAGTGATTGGTCAATCACAGCCCAAATGGGGCCACAGCCAAAGCCACATCCTCATCAAATCCATTCATACCAAAGCTTCACTAAGAATAAAAAGAAGGACAGTCCACATAAACAGAGAGTCTAGTTTTGGTCTCTCTCTCAGACAGTGCCCTTTGGCTGGTCAACAGCTGCCATATTTGATTACTAGAGGGGAAGAAAAGAAGATTTTTTGGGCTCTGTTGGGCATCCAGTCTCCATATTTCACAGGAGAAGCAAATGATGGAGGGTTTTTCCTTCTCAGAAATGCTGCGCTGTGACGATGATGCCCAGCTGATTCTGAGTATAGAGACGCCATCCACTGCTGGTTCGACCTGCTGGGTCGACTTGCTGGGTTGACTGTGTGTGCATGGAAGGCATCCAGGCATGTCCCAATCAAACATCTGCATACAATTCTGCCTTTCATTTCTGCCCTGTTTTGGAAGGCAGTACACGTCCCAACTAGAAAAGTACTCGGAGAGTGCAGACCTCCGCCAAGGAAATAAAGGGTTCGAAATTTGTACTGACCGAGAACTGACCCAGCACTGACCCAGTACAAATTTCAGACAGTAGTACGAATCACCACCAAAATGTAGTCATCTGTTCCTTATCCTAATACACACCTTGTCAGAAAATTCCATCCAAATCCATGCAGTTACCTTACCTTGTTCTTACCTTACTCACAGACAGACAGACAGACAGACAGACAGACAGACAGACAGACGAACAGACGAATGCCAGCGAAAGCCAGAACCTCCTTGGCGATATAATAGATAAAAATTAAATAATTTTAAGACATTGTTCAATAGCTATCACGCAAGATCATCTGCAACAAAGCTTTTAGTGGGCGCCTTGATGCCTATTTTGGCAAATGACTTGTTAGACAGTGAGGACAAGACAGCAAGACAGCAGTATGCTCCCTGTTTGTTTTGGACAGACCTTTTTTGAAAGATAGTGCACTCAACTCCAAAAAAGGTTAATGCAGACTTTGGGTGCGTGAAAACGGGTTATTACATAGAGTAGGAAAAGCCCCACTCTCGAAATTTACATTTAAATCTTATGATAATCTTATGAGATACTTATGAAATCTTATGAGACGCTGAAGATGGCTAAGGCCGAAACGTTTGTCTTGACATCCTTCCCAATAAATCACAATCATAAGATTTATATTCGAGAGTGCGGCTTTTAATAGTCTATGTTTTGGACAGACCCACAGCTTGTCCAGTGTACTGTGTGTTGTGCTTGGGTGACCTTGGTTTTTCATGTACCACGTTCTACTTGGTAAACTCCTCTTTGTTTTTGCGGAGTGGACCTCGGATTGTAAGCGATCCATGAATGTATAAAACATAAGGGGTGGTTATTTTACAGAAGGCTTTCACGTGCCTGACTCTGTGGCTCGTTAGTTCCACATGTGGTCCAGTGAGGATGAGAGGGAGATTGACAGGTTCATTCAGCGCAAATCTGCTTGCCGCTTCCTGCGCTCATTTGCAGGAACAATGTCTACTGAAAATCAATTTGGATTTGGTATCTTTGTGCTGGAACTAATCTCTCTCTTGCCCCCTCTGCCCCTCACCACACGCACACACACACACACACGCACACACACACACGCGCACGCACCGACGCACACACGCACACACGCACCGACGCACGCACACACACACGCACAAAGCTCATCTTTGGAGTTAAGCCTCCTTCACAGTGATATCATGAGAGCCCGAACTGCCTTGCTTCAATGATAGTGTGTGTGTGTGTGTGCGTGTGTGTGTGTGTGCACGCACCTGTGCGTGTGTGTGTGTGTGTGTGCGCGCACCTATGCATGTATGTGTGTGTGTGTGTGTGTGTGTGCTTACAAAAGAGAGAGAGACACAGGGAGTGAGTGAGTGAGGGTAAGCGGGTCGGGGTTGTTGGCACTGAGGTCCATGCATATGTTAGCATAATCCGCCTCCAGTGGGCCCAGCCACTGATCCAACTCAGGGCCTCTCTGGAACTGACTGGAGTGTGCTTGTGTGTGAGAGAGTCTGAGTTCAAGCATGAGTGTGTGTGTAAGAAATGTGCATAAGGTTTTGTGTGCAAGCCAGAGAGAAAAGACAAAATTAATGTTTGGGTTTGTGTGTGTGTGTGTGTGTGTGTGTGTGTGTGTGTGTGTGTGTGTGTGTAAGAGTATGTGCTAATGCATGAGTCTATGTGTGTAAGTTATGTGCATGAGGTTTATTATGTGAATCAGGGCGTAGAGAGAAAAGTGAAAGTGAGAGAATGAATGTTTGTGTGTGTGTGTGCGCGCCTGTGTGTGTGTGTGTGTGTGTGTGTGTGTGTGTGTTGTACTCCAAGTATCCTGAGGAGAGGAATGATTCAAAATGCCCCCTTACTAATCACAGCCACTGCACCTGTTACAGTAATTAGTCTACACACACACACACACACTAACACACACACACACACACACACACGCACACACACCACACACACACACACACACACACACACACACACACTAACATACACACACACACACGCACATACACACACACTCTCTGTCTCTCTCCCTTTCTTTGTCTCCCTTTCTCTCTCTTTGTCCCTGTCTCTGTCTTCTCCACCTCTGTCTTTTTTCACCAAATGGATGGATAGCAGGAGGATAAATGCCACTTCCGTGGCCGTCTAATCGCCACCAGCAAATGAAGGGCATGGCTTTGAACCAAAAGGCTTTGTGAGAAAAAGAAAAGTAAAGAAAAAGAAAAAAAAAACGACAGAGAGGTGAGAAAAAGGAAAGAGGAAAAAGAGAGAAAAAAAGGAATTCATTTTAGCTGCACAGACAATCAGACAGACAGACAGACGGATTGATCGAAAGAAAGAATGCAAAACTATGTTATGGAATGAGAATGCAGAGTGCAAAGAGAAATAGGAGCTGCTTTAGCATACAGGGTCTATCAACACATAGGCCACCTGTCTTTCTGTGTGTGTGTGTGTGTGTGTGTGTGTGTGTGTGTGTGTGTGTGTGTCTGTGTGTGTGTGTCAGACAGAGATGCTCAAAGGCGTTAGGCTATGATGACCGTCTTTTATTGTTTTCTGATAAATGAGTCCTGTGTCTCCATGAATTTGCTAGCTTCATTATAAGGGTTCATGGCTAGGCAATTAAATAAGCTATTTTGCTCTCTCTGTCTTTGTCTTTATCTCTCTATCTCTCTCTCTCTCTCTCTCTCTCTCACACACACACACACACACACACACACAGACCTTCAGGTCAGACAGACTGCTTGATGTATTGTGACCAGCCAGGGGGAGTGGGGGCTTATCTGCCTCTCTCCTCCAGCAGCTGAGTGACAGGTGGCCCTCTCCCTGTCGTTTGCATGTCAGCACCACAGAGCACACAGCCGAGTGGCACACAGACCACTGCTGTGCCTTCATCGTCCCAAATTACAGAGCAGTCTCTTAAGCAAGGCCAGGTCGACCAGGGCATTGTGTTTGTTCAGAGCACCGACACACACACACACACACACACACACAAATACACACAAACACACACACGGGGAGACATAATAACATTGTTCTTTGTTTTTCCAGCTGTTGTGGAATAAAATGAAAAGATAAAAAAAAAAAAAAAACTAAATTTGCCTAAATTGTTGGAGGATAATTACAGTAGTGTAATTACTGTTTATAACGCTGGTGTAAATAGAGTAGTCAGAGATATTTATATGAACTCTGCTCTCCCCTCTCTTTTCTCTAGTTTATAGAAATCTACAAAAGCAAACAGCCTCCAGTGGCACGCAGCCTTTGAAGCAAATGATCGAGGAGTCTTTTGAAGTTGCTTTGATGGGCATCAACTCTATGACCAGGTACAATGTTTCGTCCTTTGAAATGTCTGTCATGATCAAGTTTGGGAGACTAGATCAGGCTTGCCTGTTTTCCTGTATTCTAATAGCTCATCTCTCTTACATTACAGTGGCCTTTCATAGATGGTTGCTCTCCCATGCGTGGAGCACTATCCACAATACAAATCAGATGTGGAATTTAAGCTTACGTTCACAGACGATAAATTGTTAGCTCTTTTACGAGTTTTTGGCACCTGACAGGTGGCACAAGACAGGTCTATGTAAGGGCAACACAGATCTCCACATGGCATATCTGGCATCTGTGGCATATCTGTTTTGCCAGGTTGAAATTCAGAAGTATGCTATCCTGCATTTTGCATTAGAAGTCAGGTCGTAAGGTGGCCAGGTGAGGTTTGCAAAGATGGGTGAGTGTGGCTGAACATCCTGATGGGACAAAATCAAGGACATCACATCTGTGGCATTACAAGCCATGTTCACTAGACAAATTGACACCTTTACGAGGCAGGGGTAAAAAATTATGGAAAAAAATGTATCTGTGTCACACTCCACAACAGAGAATAAAATAAATGGACTGGTCAAAGAATACAAAACAGCGTGTGAGAGAACTCTAGCTAACAATGTTGGGTTCAGTTAGCGCCCCCACAAATGGAGTGATTAAACATAATTGCTTTGCTTAATCAACGATTCAGTTGCCAACTAATTATACTCAGTGTTGAGCTTACATCGGAATGTCAGCAGTTAGCAATAATTGCAGCCTTACCAATTTCACACTGTCGGTACACAATGAATTGTTGTTGAGCTGTTTATCAGTATTGGTTTATTTATGATGTTGTGGACTGTGCCATTTACTTCATTGGGACTTCCCAGCGTTCTACGGTCTGATATTTCTCGAAAATGGACTCTTGCTAAGTATAACAGACCGCTGTTAAGGAAAGTGAAAAGGCTCTAAAAAGATAATATGATGAAGAAAAAATGAAGGAGATCTTTAAGATGACAGTTTATAGTCATTTGTTTATCCAAGGTATTGGTAATTCCACATCCACAGAGATTCAACAAGATAGCAAAACATCCAAGTCTCAGACAACTGCTTACATACCCTTCAGATCCACAGTGTCGGATGCTCTGTGTCATTAACCAGAAAGGGACGCAAACACATTTAGACACTGTGACAAAGACAATGAGAGCTATTAGCTTGCCACATCATTAGCCACATCCACCACTAATGCGATCAGGCTGTGATGAGTAACAGGAGAAACTCAAGAAAAAGATCTGTAGTCTCAAGAAACTCTGTGAAAACAGCAGCCAGCTAACAGTGAAAACTGGGTCAGGCCCAAAACAAACATCATGAAAGAGAACAGAGAGATTGGCGGGGAGAGAAACATCTTGTGTTGGATATTTCATAGTGTTTTGAAGCCTTGCAGTGAGTGCATCAGGGAGGCTGCACTAGCTGCAGGTGGTCTACGCACCATGGAAACCCAACTGTTATCCTGCCCATCCCCCATCCACACACACACACACACAACCCCGTAAAATCATGCATAGCCAGTGAAAAGCCTCCCTGAGCCTCTTCTTGGAAGAGTCAGACACTCAGCCAAGCATGTCATCCCTGTGCTAAGCTGAGCCAAAGGGATTCCAAGGGCCTGCACAGGCTTCCTCGCTTTGAGTTGATCACTGTACCCCTCTGTCTGTGGTCTCGGCATGCCTGTGATCGTCAAGCATGCAGGAGAACAGGAAGCAAGGTGTTGATCGGTTCCAGGTGGCCTTCGGCAGCTATGGCCACTCAAAGCGGCTGCCTCATATTGCTTGATGGCAGAGCCATGAACACTGTTACACTTAATATCTTTTACAAAGAGTTTATGGTCTATTCTATCCATACTCGTCTTTTTCCCCAGTTTCCACTGAAGTCGTATTCCTACTTGATAGCTCATTCAAACTCATAGTTTCAGCCAAGGCCTCTCTCTCTCTCTCTCTCTCTCTCTCTCCTGTCACACACACACACACACACACACACACAATCTTGTTGTATCCCTCAGTGTCTGTTTCTCTCTGTCTCTCTCTCTGTCACACACACACACACACACACACACAATCTTGTTGTATCCCTCAATGTCTGTTTCTCTCTCTCTCTCTCTGTCACAGTCAATCTCTCTCTCATTCTTTCTCTCTGTCACACACACACACACAATCTTGTTGTATCCCTCAGTGTCTGTTTCTCTCTCTCTCTCTCTCTGTCTGTCACAGTCAATGTCTCTTTCTCTCTCTCTCTCTCTCTCTCTCTCTCATTCTTTCTCTCTGTCACACACACACACACACACACACAATCTTGTTGTATCCCTCAGTGTCTGTTTCTCTCTCTCTCTGTCTGTCACAGTCAATGTCTCTTTCTCTCTCTCTCTCCCTCTGTCTCTCTCTCTCTCTCTCTCACACACACACACACACACACAATCTTGTTGTATCCCTCAATGTCTGTTTCTCTCTCTCTTTCTCTCTCTCTCTCTCTCTCACAGTCAATCTCTCTCTCTCTCTCTCTCTCTCTCTCTCTCTCTCTCTCTCTCACACACACACACACACACAAACACATACACACACACACACACACACACACACACACACACACACACACACACACACACACAGAGCGCAGCTGGAGAGAGAGAGAGCTGCAATGTAAGCATGTTCCCTGTTAATTTATAACATGCAAAGTCCTCACGAAGTCTGTGCAGTCCTCATTTAAACAATCAAAATAGCTGCCCTCCTCCCTACACACTTTCTCCCTGGTCTAATCAGCCTGAGTGAAGTTCTGGCAGGCTCTCCAGACACCCAGGCTTCTGCACCTCATGACCCCGCATAACCAAAGCCCATTACCCCGCCTGGCTCAAGCCAGCGCTAATGCCATCTCTGCAGCACGGAAGATAAAATCAATACACACGCAGCACAAGCATAGCCATTTAGCGCGCTAGCATTTAGTATATCACAGCGCTCAGCCTGATGTTTACAGCCTGTGCCGAGAGGCATAAAAGGATTTCAGTTCACTGTTGGGGGAATCAAGGAGCCACAAGTGCACCTGCTGGCTGCCAACAGCTACACTATACTGATTAAGCATCTGCTTAAAACACTAAGCTTGAACATCTGAGAAAAAGAGAAAGAAATAAAGTGAATGAAAGAGCAAGATGGTGTGTGTGTGTGTGTGTGTGTGTGTGTGTTTTAAATATATAAATACTAGGCATACAAAATGTACTATACAATACATAGCACTGATTGTTTTCCTTTGCCAATACTACCGATTGAGTATGTTGATGTTCATACTAATACACGATTATGTCAGCCTGCATTCCAGAATCAGAGAGGGAGTGTGTGTGGAAAGGAAGAGGACAGTGAGAGAATGAGTGGTCATTTGGATCAGCTGCAAATGCTAATATACATTACTACGTATTGTGTGTGTGTGTGTGTGTGTGTTTGTGTTTATCTGTGTACGTATGTAAAGACCAGCACAATCATTGTGGCTAAAAGAAATGAGAGAGAGAGACAGAGAGAGAGAGAGGAGAGAGAGAGAGAGAGAGAAAGAGAGATTGTTGTAATGTATTGTTTGGATGTTATGCTTTGGCAATGCAACAAACTATTTGTTGTGCCAATAAAGCTCACTTGAATTGAATTAAATTGAATTGAGATTGATAGAGAGAGAGAGAGAGAGAGAGAGAGAGAGAGAGAGAGGAGAGAGAGAGAGTGGTCATCGGTCTCTGCAGGAAGTCCCACATAGTCTTAAATTCCCCCTTTAAGCCCACACTGGGCCAGCCCAGGCACTGTGGCTTCGCCTGCCTGGCTGTTCTCTCCAGCCTTCAGTGCAACAGTCCTCACAGTCTATAGGCAATCCTCTTATACCGTAATACAAAAAAAGGAGATTGGATCAATCAAATCCTGGAGATTGCGAGTATTTGATTTGATCTGACTTCATCCGCTCTCTGGATGAGAGTAACACAGACAGAGAGAGAGAGAGAGAGAGAGAGAGCAGAAACACGATTCTTTTTTTTTTTTCAAAATGTGCGCAAAGCTCCGAGGGCTCACTTGTGTTGATGTATGTGTGTGTGTATGTCACTGTTTGCTTAAAGCAAGGTTAAGGGACAGAGGTGACACAGTGGGCTAAACCATGTGGGGAACCGGAGGTCATCCATCCCTACATGAACCAATCAGATGATAATCAGATAATCCTCACGCAGGAAAGATCTGTCGAATAAGATGGGCACAGTCACAGCAGCGAATAAAATGACCAAAACGTAGTTTAACATTCTCATCACCGCCATGATCACGAAGCCTGAATCTTCATCTCATCACCGCACTGACTTAAATGTTTAAGTGCTGACCTTCAGCTGACCGCTGTACCAGATGTCAGAAGTGTGGAGAAAATCCAAAGATAGACCAGATAGATCTAGATCTCATCTTTGAGACAGCGCTGAAAAAGTCACTGACTTTAAACCTTTCCGGGGGTGCTGAGACGGGGCTGGGGACCCAGGTTCGAGTCCAACCTGAGGTCATTTCCTAATCCCACGTTCCTCTGTGCACCACTCATTTCCTGTCTCTCTTCACTATCCTATCAAGCCAAATATATCCTTCATAACAAAACAATTTTAACAATGTTGGGTAATGCTCATAAATAATTATGTTGCACGATAATATCTATTAAAGAGGTTGTGTCAGCCAAAGGCAAATGTAATTTGCTCTGTTTACTCCCACTGTAACGTATTATGCTGCTTTATCTTGGTCAGAATTCAATGATCTTTGGATTGGTTATGGTATATGTTGAATGTTCCATTGTAAGTTGTGAGGAAAAGCAAAATGCAGAGTCAAGGTGAGAGACATGTTCTGCCGGCAGCCATATAAATGGACTGCATTTACATAGCGCTTTTCTACACCTATGAGCATTCAAAGCACTTTACAATGTATGCCCCACATTCACCCATTCACACACCGGTGGCGGAGGCTGTGCCAACTTGCCACCGGGAGCAATTTGGGGTTTAGTATTTTGCTCAAGGACACTTCGATAGGGCCAGGCCGAGCTGGGCCCGAAACTGCGACCCTCCAGTTGCCGAACACCACCTATACCACCTGCGCCACCATCGCCCCATGTTAGCTAACCGTCGCCCCTCAGTGCAGGTTGCAGGGCCAGTTCATGGCCAGGGAGGGCAGATAAAGCATGCCCTGAGGCGTGGGTGGACTGCTAATCGGTGACTAACGCAAGCCATTAAACCCCCGGCAAGTTTATGGCCTCGGCACCCAAACAGGAGACAGAGGTGATTCATGGCCGTTAATGTTCCCTGCGCTCTACAAAAGCCTCTCGACCTCGGTCCCCTTCTCTGATCCTAAAGACGCTGTGGGGGCTTTTCCTCCACAACCGCAATCGCTGCTCAGTTTCAAAGGGGCGCGTTGAGTGGGGGACATCTGCTGTTGGTCTCCAGTTGCACGGGTCGAATGGGTGGGTTGTTATGTATTGGACAGCTTTATTGTGTGTGTATGTATCAGTATTGCCACAAGAGGAGGAGGGATAATGAAAGAGAATGAGCTAGGTGGAGGTAAAGGGATGGAGAGGAGGGAAAAGACGGATGGAGAGAGCGGGAGCGGAAGAGGGAGGGAAAGGGAGAGAAAGAAGGAGAGGAGAGGAAAGAGAGATTATTGCATTGATTGGATGTGTGTGATGCTGAATGAAGTGTGCTGCTTAGCAGTAGTAATACACACATTATAATCCATTACCTGTGTGTGTGTGTGTGTGTCCTTTTTGTTTCCATACAG
>PYXC01000496.1:2667500-2735000 GCA_015244755.2 Tenualosa ilisha
TTGGCCTCACGGAGGGCCATGGATGGGATGTGAGTTTGAAATACACCAGCACAACACACACACACACACACACACACACACACACACACAAACAGACAGACAGACAGACATACACACTACAGGCTGAAGATTCTGGGAGAAATACTGTTGTCTCAATATGTACATGTGCAAACATGCTTCACCTGCAAGTTCCAAACTCTAGAGGTGATTTTCACTTCTCAGTTTTTATTTCTGAAAGAGGAGAGTCTGTCAGCAGCCCATTGGTGTAGAGCTGTTCATACTGGGCTTATACGGGAGGATAAAGAAAAATATCCTGCTTGTCCCGGATTGAGTTTGAGTATCCCGGATTGAGTTTGTTTTGCTGGCCTTTGTTTTTCTGACCTCTTGACAAGGAGCGTAATCCCTCGGCATTTTCATTTGCAGACAGACTATTACATAAGCCAGTCCCTAATTCTATGGCTCACTTTGGTCCAAATAAGAGATTTCCCTTCCCGCCGTCAGTAATGGTCCACACTAGCCTGGTAATAAAACCAGACCCTCGTTCTACACTTTCATTTCATGCAGAAGGTCTGGACATTCAGCAGTGAGGTTTGAAAACTTGCTTGAGGTGTTTCAGTTTAAAAAGATTGGATCAGCCCCTGACTGATAGCTTGCCTTGACTGATAGCATTCTAGCTCTGCTCTCCCTCTGTGCGCTGATTGGACAGGTTAAAATGCTTCCTGAGACAATGAGCCCAATGAATCAAATCTAGGCTAGCATTGTTGGGAGATGATAACCAAGGTGAAGTGCTAGGAAGGCATGGCAAGGCTAGGTCCACACAGATCGTGGCTGTTCAAGTTGGCGTGACTCTGACCCTGAATATGGCCCAGGTGTGCTAAAGCTCACCTGAAGTGCAGAGCTGAGGTGTGGCAAACTCCTCTACTACATGTAGCGTTTCTGTGGTATTGTGTGCAGGCATTCAACTTAGTGAAAACGAAAGTAGGGAAATTCTAAGACTGACTTGAAGGAAAGCCAAAACAGTCCAATCCCCATACAGTTACAATCTCATCAGATTCTTCCTCCAAACATGACTTACAAATGACCTGCTGCTGTGTGTCTAAAAGGACTTGTGATCCAGGATGGAAAGAAAGAAAGAAAGAAAGACAGAAAACCAAAAACCTATCAGATAAACATGACAGGAATCAAAATTGTGTTTGGATAATAATAATAATAATAATAATAATAATAATAATATATGATGTGTGCAATAAGCATTAATGTAAAACAGCCTCTATTATACAAATTCTACTCAAAACATCTGCTCTAACCTGTCTAAGGATCAGTTTACTTAACCCATTAGAACCTGGAGCAGCATCTATGTGTTTTACTCATTAAGACCTGGAGGAACATACTGTGTGTTGCTTTCAATCATTTTGTGCATTTAAAGCCAGTAACCAATGACTTTCAAAAAGTGAACTTGAAGATCACGGCTAAGCAAGTCAGTCCGAATACCAGACACAGCTGTAGGCTTTCAATTGTTTTTTATTCGTGTTTCTATCTGCTACAGAGCCTGAGAAATAAAGCATTTAATAGGTGTTTTCAATTCTTTTGCAATTTCTGAAAATGCTAGCTCATAGGGTGTCTTTTTAGCAGGCCTTTAAATATTACAAAGGTGTTTGAAGTATATGCATGAGAATAGGAGATCTCTTGCACGGTGTGTAGACTCATTCTCCTGAATTCATAAACTGAACCCAGTCCTGCAAATAGCAAAAGGACTAAGGCTGATCACACTTGTAATATTGGACAAATGAGACAGAGGCAGAGAAAGGAGGATGGAAAGATTACAGCAGGGCTTGATTTGATGATGATGATGTTTCTCTCTCTCTCTCTCTCTTTCTCTCTCTTTCTCTCCCTCTCTCTCTCTTATGTAAGGGCTTGAGGGGCTAATCTCCTAGAAAAGCTGCTCCTCAATTATGTTTCTCTGGTCGCGGCCACCACGGTTGAGGGATTAAGAGTGGCACAGACACGTACCCAACCTGATTTAACACTCTCTCCTAACATCTATTTCACACACACGTCGACTTACAGGATGGAGAACCTCACTGCATGGTAGATGAGAAGCTCTCTCACTCTCTCTCTCTCTGTGTGTGTGTGTGTGTGTGTTGTGTGTTGTGTGTGTGTGTGCGCCCGCACATGCATTTGTACACGTGTGTGTGTATGCGTGTATGGTGTGTGTGTGTGTGTGTGTGTGTGTGTGTGCGTGTGAGAGAGAGACAGAGAGTATGAAGGAGTGTAATTTGTGTATGAGAGGTAGAAAGTGTGTGTGCAGGGGGAGGGGGGGTTAAATGTCAAGGAGAAATTTATGTCTGATATGAAACACTGCGGTGACCTTGGCCAGGGGAAAAGTGAGAACTGCAGGCTTTGCAAAGATGGCCTGAATGAATCATGTCACCTCATCAGGTACTTGCACAGGTAATCAGGCTGGTTTACAGCAAATTTAATATTTTTGTTACCACCAAGTGCTAACAATAAGGTTTTATACTGTGATAAACATAGGTAAAGTAAGAAAGTCTGAACTGTAAGAACACTCTGTAGGACACTTCATTTTTGAAAAATTGTAATATCGCTAAATTGAAAAAAGAAAAAAAGAAACAGAAATGAGAAATTACAAGAATCGGCAGCCTCGTGGTCCAGGAGTACCAGACACATCAGATACAAAAATGATAAGAGGTGACAAAAGTATTTAATTATCACCAAAATCCTCAAAATAACCACTTGAAAAATATTTACAAAAAAGGAGATACGACAGACATCAAACAAACTAAAATGACGTGAGTCACATAGCTGCCTTTAAGAAAACACTGCTTAGGAAACCCGACAACTGTCAGCAACCGCGAGTATCACGCACACTGGCGAACAAACAAGAGTCTCCCCCACATCCCAGCACCGGGACTTAAATAAAAGGTGAGGTCTTGTGACTCAATTAACAGGCTCAATCAGTTAATTAGGTCAGTAACGACCAGGGTAACCTTACCGCACCTGCGGAACATTTGAGGTGCACATGCCCTCTTTTGCACGACACACGCAACACAATGCAAATCATGACCATAAGAGAAACACAATACACACAATTGAGTTCTGGTGCTTTTGGTGGAAGACCAGACGGTTCTAATATTGGTCCTATGATTATTATCAGCCAGCTATAGAACCATGCACTGTGGTGAATTTTTTGATGAAAACATCCAAAAATGATAGCTTATGGTAGCAGAATGCAACTACATTGATATGCCAAAAAATGTTGGCGGTTCATGTTGTCCAGTCATCCACTACTGTTCCAGATTGTGCAATCCTACTAGTGACATGGTGACTGTGGTGCCCTATCACACAATACAAGTGCATGTAAAACCGCCATTTAAGACAACTTGAAACTGATAACTATCCCAGTGTAGTGAACACACTCTCTTCACCTCCACTCACCCCAACATCAGCAAAGCAAAGTTCAGTATGTTTGTCAATTACAGCAGCCAGAGAGAGAGAGACACAGAGAGAGAGAGAGAGAGAGAGAGAGAGGGGGGCATGGAGGGAGAGATGTTATCATTCAGTTTAAGCATAGTCTTGCTCTTTTGGTGTCCATTGCCATCTCTCCATTTCTCCCTAAATGCCTTTGTTGCCCTCTGGTTCTCACCCCTGATTATGAAATATGTTTCCCTTGAATTGGCACAGTAACATCTCAACATGTTGACATCAGAAACAAATTACATCTTTATCATACCCTCCAACACTGCACAAAAACTCTTATCCCTCCGATGTTTACCACAGCAATCTGCTTTCAATCTTCTTAGAGAGGTGAATCACACACACGCAATACCCATTCTGGCAGTCACCACACAACCCAGTGCACACTGTAGCTAACCAAGCTGTATTCTCAGTGCACACTGTAGCTGTTTACCAACAGAGTTACAGATTTTGCCTCAGTGAAACCACTGGCATGCTACATGACACGTGTAAGGTCAAAGGTCCAGCAGATGACTGTTGGTGTCGCTATCCTTGGAAGGCACATGGCTAAGACTCATTGCCAGAGCATAGTACACTCAGACGCTCAGAAGCCTGGCATGTCAACATATTGCCGTCCACGTAAGGCAATATACAGTGTAAGGCAATATAGTGCCTCTGGATGGCCATACGAAATAATCTTCAGTTCACAGACTGGTGGTACACTTCCTAAGTCAAAAAGCACGTGGGTAAGCATGACATCCAGCTAACAGATAACAATATCCTGTCTCTCAAAGTGTGAAATGGGAAGTGAACTGAACACAAAGTGAAGCTGCTCAGCACTGTGTTTGTACAGTACAATCCTCCAGCCTGATGTATAGTGGCTCAGAGCAGGCTGTGCATGAAATTAAATTGAGGGCTGTAACTCGATTGGTGTTAGACCATATTAAGTTTGTTTATAAGTGTCATATCTGTTCCACAGGGTTGCCACTTTAACATTCCATATGGCTGTCTGCCATAACGGACAGAGTAGTTTAAAGACAGAGTAGACAAAAAAAACAGTTTTTTAAAAAAAAAAAAACTGTTGTTTTTATTGTTGTAACGTTCTACAAGCCAACACTTTCACAGACTGAGCCTTCAAGGGACCCGTTCTGAAGAATCAGTGTCTAAGGTCCTGTTTACACCTATCTAGACATTTTTATACACACAGATCATTTTTTTTATCTTTTGGGGCCTTTTGAGTTGAGTGCCGCATTTTCTGTGTTCGATTGGATACATGTAAAAGCAATTAAAAAATAAAGTAATGATAAAAACATCTGTTTATAAAAATATTTAGACATGTGTTAACAGGGTCTAAATCCCAATGTCACCCGTCCCCAACTCCTAAAACTGAACCCCTATCCTTAGCCCTGCACCCTAAAAGTGCACCCAAGTGTTTGACGTTCCAGGGTCTAGGGAGGAGTGACACTGGGATTCAGTCAGTGTGCACAGGTGTGTGCCAGGTGATCTCCTTCCTCTTACCTGGATCAAAGGTGATGAGCTTTTCTCAGGCAACGTGCAGCCCAGGAGGTCCACAAGGAACTTTGCCATGGCTCCAGGGGGCTTTGGAGGAGGGAGTTTGGGGGTTGATCACCTCCTTCCACAACAGCAGGTGTGCAACAGAGCAGAGGTTTGAGGGGCAGGGAACCCTCTCTATGCTACTCCACACAGAAGAAATCCGATAGTCCAGCGTGGGTTTGTAGGTCGCTCAAGCAATCCACCAGTTTGACATATTGGCTGGCCTTCAGTTCGCTTGTGTGTCTGTCTGTCCGCTGCTCTGACAGTCCATCAGTCCGTCTGTGTAGCTGTCTGCGGTCCTGCAGTTGCTGTAACTCACTGACAGGACAGGACAGGACAGGATAGGCTGCGCAGCAGCTGCAGTGAAACTCCTAGTGTATGTCCCGTTAGCTCTGCGGGACAAACCCCCTCAGGGTACCAGATAAAGAGTTAGAGAGAGAGAGAGAGAGAGAGAAAGAGGGAGAGACAGAGAGAGACAGAGAGATAGTTATAAACAGAGAGGTAGAGTAATAGAATGTGTGTATAAGTGAGAGGTGAAGAGAGAATGAAAGAGGTAGAGAGAGAAACAGAGGGAGAGAGACAGAGTGCTGTGCTGACCGTGCGTGTTTGTGTGTGTGTCCATGTGAACACACACTGGGGCAGCCTGCTGCTCTCCTGCTGAATGAAAGGATTAAAGGAGAGAGAGAGCGAGGGGGGTGGTGGTGGTAAGCATTCCCAGCAGGAGGAAAAAAACAACTTCTTTCTCTTTCCCTGTTTCTCACTCCCACTGTCATTAATTCTTTTCTCACTGTTTCATTGAGAAATATTTCAGAAGTGTTTATCTCTCTCTCTTCATCTGTGTGTGTGTATGTGCATGTGTGTGTGTGTGTGTGTGTGTGTGTGTGCACGTGTGTGCATGCGTGACCTTATACATGTAGATGTGTGAGATGAATCTCATTGTATAGAAGAGATTAGCGCCATCTCAGCCCATAGGTCATATGGCAACACTCAAACATGAGAGATTATACACAATATGTCTGCTAAACTGACCCGACCTTGACCTAAAATAAAAACAGTATTAGACATAATTGGAATTGGCTGTTAGCTATAGCTGCTATTGTGAAGGGAATGTTCTATTTTATTACCTCAGTATGGGGATCGTGAACATAAAGATATTGAACACTGCGCATATACAGTATGAGAACATGAAAGCAGGCTATTGGAGAACTCTGGGAAGTGATGTCTTAGGTTACCACACGCATGTGGAACTCTTGGAAGTCTTGGTGATGGGTGATGATGACTGATTGTGTTGACAGTGGCAAAGTTTGCTCAGATAAGAGAGAGGCAGTCTAATGGCCTCCTTCTGATCCACACTCACACAGATGCAGCCCCACAGTCAGCACAAAGCACACAATAACACTTTCAATGTGTGTCTGTGTGTGTGTGTGTGTGTGTGTGTGTGAGAGAGAGAGAGAGAGAGAGAGAGTGAGACAGAGAGAGAGTGGGCAGGGAAGAGCAGTACAAAGAATAGCATGGTTTAAGCATATGCCTCTGGGTCTTAGTGGATTTAAAACACCATTAATGGATAGAAACAGATGTATTTGTGTGTGTGTGTGTGTGTGTGTTCACTAAAGAAGGTGTGGGGTTGAATTTTTGTACAGGAAAAGGGTGTATCATACACATTTGTCCCCCATCCCCGACACACACACACACACACACACACACACATTATTTGGTCGAAAAGCACCTTATGAGCAGACTGTAAACCCCCCTGTGTGTTTGTATTTGATCCTTAACAGACTAACGCAGGGGGAGGGGCAGTGTAATCCACCTCAAACAGTGTGTGTGTGTGTTTGTGTGTGTGTGTGTGTGTGTGTGTGTGTGTGTTCGCCAATATTCAACAGTGTACTTGGCAAGTCACTGGGTTGGCTTAAATTCACAGTCAAGAGATATCTTGTTTTACAGACCTGGAGAATGAGGGTTGGGTGTATGTCAGTACTAGACTATGCAATCTACTCAGAATGCTCAATAATGATGACTCGGTCATGCATAACCGCATAGTAATGCGAACCCTGATAGAGTTACACAAAACGACTAACTTCACATCAATTCAAGACACTGGAAGTGATAAAATGGACTTGTTTTCTCTCACACGCCATCAGTGAGTTACATTGGGAGCTGCTATCAATCACTCACAATCAATGAGCTCAACATTGTTCTAGAAATTGGCTGCTCTTTTGATGCTTACATTGACACTTGCTATGCATCAAAATTGCTGAAATATCAACCCCTGTGTAATGCTTTAAACAACTGTGGCTCTTCTTGTAAAGTTATTGTCTTAATCTTTGGTAGTTTGGGGCATGTGGATAAAATGTGTGCGCGTGGTTTAAAGACCTGTAGACTCTCTAAGAAAAGGGCCAAACAATTCACAAAATATTGTTCAGTATCAAGCACAACTGGGAGTCTCTTCATTTGGAGTAAGTGTCACCTTTGACCTTAGAGCACCCTGTGAACAGATGCTTTTAATACTGTTTAAGACTCCTTTAAGACAACTTGGGATTGTACTACAAGAAATGTCTATCTGTCAATCCAAATAAAGTACAATGTGTGCGTGTGTGTGTGTGTGTGTGTGTGCGTCCAAAAACAATCTCACACTCACACACACTGAGGTCCATGGTGCTTTCACACTTGCACTTTACTTTATTGCACTTATTGGCCAGTCTGTTGCATGCTGTATTGAATAAAGGTGTCCATCTGTGATGTCCATTGTGCCTGCAGTGAAGTGTGTTGGGCTAGGCCTGTATTACTGCATAATGTATATCGACTTGGTTAATAAATGATCCTGATTTTACTGCTCGAGTAGTCCCGTAGTCCCGCTAGCCTACCATATATACATGCTTCTGCAAGGATACTTCAGTGCACTCAGGGATGCTATTTGATGGGCAGCTTGCGTTTATGTGAATCTAATATTTACTTTTAGGAGAACTGAAACTGAATTTACAAACAGAAGATTGTCTGTCTTCTGTATGGTGTGTGCATGTGTGTGTGTGTTTGTGTGTGTGTATGTGTGTGTGTGTGTTTGCATGTGTGTGTGTGTGTGTGTGTGTGTGTGTGTGTGTGTGTGTGTGCATGTGTGTGTCACTGGATGTGTCTTGTCAACGAGTGGTGTTGCTGCAAAATAAAATGGGCACAGCATAAAACGTTCCTCTTATTACTGTTTCTAAATAGGCATTCAGGAGAGAGAGATAGAATAAAGAGAAAGAGGGGGGATTTGTAGTAAAATGCAGGAGAGAGAGAAAGAAAGAAAGAGAGAAAGAGAGAGAGAGAGAGGGATAGAGATGAGGCCATAAAAAGATTTCAAGCAGACAGCAGTCATAAACGGTACTGCCAGAGAGAGGAGTGAACTAGGAGAAGCATGAAACAGCAAGAGAATGAAAGAGAGAGAGAGAAATAGAGGGAGGGAGGGAGAGAGAGACAGGGAGAGAGGGAGGGAGGGAGGGAGAGAGAGAGAGAGTGCGAGAGAGCGAGGGAGGGAGAGCGGGAAGGAGAGTGAGAGAGGCCGCAGTGCAGCAGAATATGTGATTTATAGGGCCAAGAAATGTGGAGGAGAGGATGCGCTATTAGGAAATGAGTCTAGATTCAGGCTGACCACTCTCTCTCTCTCTCTCTCGCTCTCTCTCTCTCTCTCTCTGCATGTCTCTGATATTCCTCTGCTTTCTTTATATCAGGGTTCTAAAATTTCTGACAACCTGTCCACCATCACCCCAACAAACTAGACAAAATAGACCTTTTTTAAAGAAACTTTTTACCTTTACACATTTTTCAAAATGCACTGATCACAAAAAACATCATGTCTCTACTCTCCACACCTTGAGCACCACAGTTTTATATTCAAGTGTGTGTGTGTGTGTTTGTATGCCTTTATGGCTGTGGACATTATGCATGTGCACATTGGTGCTTGGATGTGTAGGCATGGGGTTTGTTTGGGTGATCAGCAAAACAACTATCACCATCATCACCATCACCATCATCACCATCATCATCATCATTCCTCCATCATTCACATAAACTGTTGCAAAGCAAAGGGAGTGGATGCACTCTGCTGGAGCTCCAGAGAAGGTGGCGCCTGGCATCTCTCCTGTCATCCACCTCCGCTACCCCTGGTGCTGCAAACTGGATCAAACCTGGAGGTGGAGGTGAGGTGAGTGGATCAGATGAAGGCTGCTTTGGCCAGCCACTATGGAGCTCTCCCAGAGGGGGCCTAAGGCCGCTTGGGAGTGGTGGTAAGGCTGCACTGGAGGCTTGTTGAAGGTGTGGTTAATGTGATTTTATCACTCACACACACATACACACACCCACACACACACACACACACAGAGAGAGAGAGAGAGAGAGAGAGAGAGAGAGAATGAGGAAGAGAGAGCTCAGCTGCCACTCACAGTGACAGTGAGATATGACTAGTCTTCATCACATTAGTCTTTGTTTATACACTTGAGACACTGAAAGCTGAAGATAAAATATTCCAAATGAAAGATTTTATTTACTTCATTAGCTCTCTGCATCTTATTAGTCTTGCATTTAACCAAGCTTTGCTAAATAAATCTACAAGATCTATAGATCTATAGAATGATAGACAGAGTTCTTCCTAGGGCGACCAGCTGATTTCTCTAATAAACAAATTTGTCACCATCGTTTGGTTGAGGAGAAAGAATCCTGTTGCATGGAGAAAAACACTACTTCAATCAAAGAGAAAAAAAATGAACATAAAGGACAGATGGAACCACGGAAAACTATACAATGATAACAACAAAAAATATAACAACAAACGAATATTGCTCTAATTAATATGAATGACATGTACACCAAATCTATAATGACAACGACGTGTATCACTTTCAGAGCGATTTTTTATAGTTATTGTTATAGTTATCATAACAGTTATTGTTTCAGGTGTGAACGTGCTGTTTTGCTATCTGGTCTATGTAATACCAAATTATTCCTTTTTCTTGTCTATCGACAGCTCTCGGTGTCCTTGAACAACAGGGAAGTTTCCTTCAAGCTAGAGTTTTACACCTTATCTTTTTATTGCATCATTCTGTCTCTTTTCTCTCCCTCCCTCTCTCTTTCCTTCCTTCCTTCCTTCCTGTGCTGCATCTGCCCATCCTGTCTCTATCCATCACACTGGCAGTTGATCTGTCTCTGGCTGGTCTCTGTCCCTCTATCATCTGTCCCTTTGCAGCTGTTGTCTGACTGTCATGATTATGAGTCTGCCTGCCTGAGCTTTGTGTGATTTCACGGGTAACACACGCGCACACACACACACACACACTCAGACACACTCACGGATGGAATGAGTCCACGCTGATGTCGCTACTGACGCTGTCTCCATCATCACGCCTCCCTCCTGCGTATGTGACCGGCAGCGAGTCGCCAGCATGTGAGCGCGGTCACGCTCACAACGTCATGGTTACGGTCACGCTCACACCGTCACGGTCACGCTGTTTAGTTTGTGCCGTTCCGCTCACGCTGTCTTATTCATGCATGTCTTAATGAACTTTCTGGATCCCCAACTCAGACCTTTACTTCACACTCTCTCGCTTGAGTGTTTCAATTCTGACCTCTGACGACAAAGAAGTAATACTATGACTATGGCGCATACACACACACACACACACACACTCTCACAACCACACACACTCAAATAGAGAGAGAGCGAGAGAGAGAGAGAGAGAGAGAGATCCTGCCATCCAGATGCTAAATTAAAGATTTGAATTAGATCCATGTCAAACCATGGTGAGCAACTTAATAGGCCAAATAAGAATGTGTGTATTTTTCATTTCATTTCATTTCAATTCAGCCCTTATGTGGGGGCATACATGTTAGCAAACAGATCTCCTTCATGGCAGACTGTAGTGACTGGGTTGTGAGAGGTTATTGCACTGAAATAATGAGCTCCCTATATTTTGTAATTTACACCAACATTGAAATTCAGGCAAACACACATGCATTTATTTGCAAATCATAGGAACTAGCGGTGATTCTCGGAGACCCATGTTGGCTGACAGGGTAACAATATTCATAAGGCTTGGTGTAAGTTAGTGCAAGGGCAGTGTCAAGACACTGTATGAAGCTGGAATACCAGTCTGAATGGTGTGATGTTTACTGTAAAGTTTATAATTTAAATGAATTTGTTTATTTAATTAATTCATTTGGAGATGAGAGTAACCCGTCCATTCATTCAGAACAATGCTGCCCTCTACTGGCACAGTCTGGCAACTGGCAGTGAAAACAGTGCACACTAAGGCTGACCACATGAAAACAGTGCACACTAAGACTGACCACATGAAACCAGTGCACACTAAGGTTGACCACATGGTGGAGACTGGCAGTGAAAACAGTGCACACTAAGGCTGACCACATGAAAACAGTGCACACTAAGGCTGACCACATGAAACCAGTGCACACTAAGGCTGACCACATGGTGGAGACTGGCAGTGAAAACAGTGCACACTAAGGCTGACCACATGAAAACAGTGCACACTAAGGCTGACCACATGAAAACAGTGCACACTAAGGCTGACCACATGGTGGAGACTGGCAGTGAAAACAGTGCACACTAAGGCTGACCACATGGTGGAGACTGGCAGTGAAAACAGTGCACACTAAGACTGACCACATGAAAACAGTGCACACTAAGGCTGACCACATGGTGGAGACTGGCAGTGAAAACAGTGCACACTAAGGCTGACCACATGAAACCAGTGCACACTAAGGCTGACCACATGAAAACAGTGCACACTGAGGCTGACCACATGGTGGAGGCTGGCAGTGAAAACAGTGCACACTAAGGCTGACCACATGGTGGAGTCTTGAGGTTGGCTGTTGATCTCTGTTTACAAGTCACTGTGATTGTCACCTTTCAGGAAGAGGAGGATGTTCTTGGACAAGGAAGAGCAATCAGTGTAGTTGACCTGGTTGTCACATGCACCAAGAAATATTGTAACTAGAGATGGTAACAGGAGACAAGTGCAGTGACGTGTCGTTTCAAATGTGAGGAAATATTTCATGAAAATAATGAATTAATTAAGAAATGAACGAGTATGGCTTAGAGTCACAAATTTACTTCCTCATTCCCTGACTGTGATGCAACCACATCATCACGGTTCACACTGTCAGTTTGATATAAAGTAGACTCTCCCTAGTCATCAACTTCCTACAACAACCACAGAAAGCAAAACAAAGAACTACTTTTGAAGGGGTGCATTTGAGCAGGAAACCTAGGTGACAGGAAAAGAAATGCTGAAAAGAAAATGAAAGAAAAACAGACAAAAGCAGTGTTAGAATAAGAATAATACCTAACAAGAATAACAAAACCCTATGGAGTTTTAGTATAAAACTTGTAGACTAGTTACCTAAAGGCACACTTTCCAGAGTCTTATTGGTACAATTTATACAATATTTTAAGATGTTGTAAATGGTATCATTGTAATTCTTGACCGTAACATATGGGTAGACGTCATCTTTTCACCATGTTTGCTCCAAGCGATATGATGTAAAATATATAATACAGTTTCGGCAAAGAGCAAAAATGGTTGCTATGGTTCGCACAAGTCATTTTATAATGCTAAATATGGTATAACTGTCATGCTTGACTGCTGATACATAGGGACTGGTTAGAGCTGGGATGATGCGTCAGCATAGTAAGTTGATTCAACTATAAGAATTAGTCCACCTAAAGAAAAAAACAAACAAAAAAAAAAACTCAGCAACTGCATCATATCACAGATCCTTGGATGAAATAGTGGGTAAAATGATGCTTGCACACACTGAGCAATACTTTACTTATAACGTGATACAACGCCCTGTATTCTTACAAGAGAGTTAAAGGATAAGTCTGAGGTAAATCAATCCATAGCACTGTTGCTTAAGGTCAATGAATGTTGTCTGTAGGAAGAAGAATGAGAAAAATTGGTACAATATAAACCAAAATGTCCTAGAATCCATTAGTGTTAACTGCCGTTTCACAAATTTGACCTGTATACTAAATTTTTTTGTTCTTTTTCCTACTGACAGCACTCCTTGAATGTTGAACAACAGGGCTATGGGTTGATTCACCCTGATGGCTGCAGAGTCAGCAATGTCATGCTGCTAATGTTGTTGATTATTTGCATGATGGGAAATTTGCATGCGTTGGCATGTAAACTGTTTCTTTTTTTTTTTTTTAGACCACACACACATACACACTGATCTGACGAAATAAGATATTTAATTTGTTTGCCACAAGAGATCCGGGCTATTTGGTTCCATTTTACTATGTGGCCAGAGGTATGTCTATGATCATGTGACCTTCTTACTGTAATGTCAGCAACAGTAAGCCTGGACAACAAGGCTTATTGAGTTTCCTCGTTTCCTCAGGAGAAACAATATGGATTCAGCATAAGTTGCAAATGATCTGGAATGTTACCTCGTGCATGGACATCACGAAAGTGAAAGTTTTTAACCACGCGCCAGATCTAGTCTATCCGCTGCACTGGAATGATGCACAGACTTTAAGCTGAGTATTCCTCCATCTCTGATTTGTTCTTGTTATTTGAATCCTTGTGCTAAAGCCCCACCTAACCATCCGAGAAAGATACAAATCTAGTTCTAAATCTAGTTAGGCCTCAACGAGAGGGTAAGCTATAGAGGACAATGCACAAGCAAGGGCATAGGAGTTTGAAAGAGCTCGATAAACTGTGTGAAGATAAATGGTCTCAAATCCTTTTCTGTGTTCCCCAACTTTATGACATAATAAAGGAGAAGGCTTATAGTTGTATTTTTTGGCAAAAGGAGGCCCGTGTAGTACATAGTATACTAGGGCCCAGTCCTCTTTCACCGAGCACTTGGTTTCTTGGTTTCGAGTGAGAAGTGTTAGAAGTAGAAATACTGTCTGTAGGCTTACCTATTATATGGAACACCACTTCATGCACACTGCCGATCTCGACCCATGTTACGCACAGAGACAGCGTGGACTACCGTTAGTAGATTTCAGTCTTTGAAAGTTTGAAAATGCTGACTCATATCTGGGGTTAATATTCAGATTTATTCACATTTGCATAAACGCAATCAAAAATTGGATAAATTGGGTAAGTCTTATCATAACTGGGATACATTTTGTTCACGTAAACGCAGGCTCATTATTGAAATAAAATAGCCTACCATTGGTGACCATGGCAGAACCCCAGAATTTCACGCAATATTTAAAAGCCTTATTTTCTGAGCAATGGATGTACATTTCAGACAAGGTATCATGACCTCTAAACCCTCCTGCCCATGAAAATGTTGTGACAGTATGACAGTATGACTCTCCACTCAGCTGAAAATAAGCGTTAATTCAGGTGTGCACCAAGCTTATTTACTAGAGTGTGATACTATCTACTACAGCACAACAGTTTAATAGAAGGAGACAAATCCCTTAAAAAGTCATCACATATAAATATACTGCGGCCGTTCATAATGTAAAGATGGCAGAATCGAGAAACTGAAAGTCCAGCCTGCCTTGCAATGAAAGTAGCCAGCAGCATTGTTGGATGCGGTATGACTGACAGTTAACCTTTTGTTCACTATCTCCATCACCATAGTGATAACCATGCAGCAGAAAATGTTTCCGCAGGCGTAGTAAACCCATTGCTGTTTCAGCTTCATTTGAGGGATCTACAGGTAGATTTTTGTTCAATTCAGATTTAAACACGGATTTACTCAATACACTTTTTAAGTCACTATGACCCACCGATCTGGAGTTTTGTATATCTCCCAATTCATTTCGACAAGGCCTGGTCTTGGTTTTGGTCCAGCTGCCTGAAGGCGTTCGAAGATGGTGGCTGCATGAAGGGACTCGCCTTAGAAAGACTTTGACAGATGTGCACAAGGGGGTAGGAATACAGACGCAAGTTGAAACCCCCATGGACATGGTTTTACCAGGAAAAGGCTCCAGTGTGGCAACCGGTAGTAAAAAAGACCACATGGTGAAGACTTGAGATTGGCTGTCGATCTTTGTTTACAAGTCACTATGAATGTCACCTTTCAGGAAGAGGAGGATATTCTTGGACAAAGAAATTCATATATATTATATCTTAGTACTGTGAGGAAGATATACACACACAGTAAACAATCTCACTCACTCAAACACACAAATACTCAGAGTTGTCAGCCTGGAAGTCACGTGAGGATGGCTTAGAGTCACAAATTTACTTCCTCATTCTCTGACTTTGATGCAACCACATACTCACAGCTCACATTGTCATTTTGACCTACAGTGGACTTACCCAAATCATCAACTTGTCTGGCACAACCACAGAAAACAAAAATAAAACTAAGGGGTGTTTTTGTGCAGGAAACCTGGGAGACAGCAAAAGTAATGCTGAAAAGAAAATGAAAAAAAAAAAATGGCTTGGCTAAAATAGCGGGTAAAATAATGCTTGCACACATTGGAGAAATACTTTACTTATAATGTGAACAATCCAGTATTCTTAAAGGGTAAGTCTGGTGTAAATCAATCCATAGCACTGTTGCCCAAGGTCAATGAGTGCTGTCGGTAGGAAAGATGAAGAAAATTGGTACAATGCAAAACGAATCACAAAATTACCCACATTCCATTAGTGTTAACTGCCAGTTCACAAAGTTGGTCTATACTGTACCAAATGTTCTTCTTCCTACTAGCCACACTCCTTAATGTGGAACAACAGGGCTATGATGACAACATAGTCAGCAGTGTTTTGCTGCAAATGTTCTTTGGTTTTGTGATGATTTCCCTGCACCCAGGACTAGAAAGTGCTTATCATTAAGGGCTGGTGGGAATAACATGTGTGTTTATCCACCCTAGTCTGAATGTAGAAGACAAAAGAAATCAATATTTATGTATCTATTCATAGAGTAGGTTAATTGTGCAGATCAGCGTTTGGGTTCTTGAGTATTTGAATGGTGGGGCATTTACATGCGTTGTCATGTAAACAATGAGTGAACTGTTTTTTCTTTTCTTTTTTTTTACCACACACACTGATCTGACAAGATAAGATATTTAATTTGTTTGCCACAAGAGATCCTGGCAATTTGGTTACATTTCCTCCTATGGAACCAGAGCCATGTCTATGATCATGTGACCCTCTTACTGTAATGTCAACCACAGTAAGCCTAAACAACAAGGCTTATTGAGTTTCCTCACTTCCTCAAGAGAAACTCTGTTGAACTGAGTGAAAGATGCATACAAGATGCACACAAGGTTCCATTAAAGACAATATCAACAGTCAAAAACCTTGTCTTTTGATAACCTAACAGATTTGATTATTTACAAAAAGGTTACATACAAAATTATTTCATGGAATATCTCATCTTGTTTCTTATTCTGCCATGAGTGTTACACAGGAAGAGGCCTAAATTGGGCGTTCAGCCAGGCACCCTGGTAAAATGGCCATTTAAAATCAAAATGTGTCTGCTGCTGAGACACTAAGGCCTTATTCAGACTGCCTGCCCATATCCGATTTTAAGTATATCCAGACTGTATCTAGTGGCGGAGTTGAAAAACTAGAAGTCCAGACTGCCCTGAAATGAAAGTAGCCAATCGCATTGTTGGGCGCAGTGTGACTGACAGTTAACCTTTTGTTCACTATCATCATAGTGATAACCATGCTGCCACAAATGTTACCGCGAGCGAAGTGAGCAACTTAAATAATGCATTTTTAGCTTTAGCGTTTTAAAGAATGTCTTTTTTTTTAGTTTATTGGAGTTATCGACAGATTTTGACATTGTTCAATTCAGATTTAAACAAGCACAATACACTTTTTAAGTCAAGTACGACCTGCCGATCTGGAGTTTTGCAGATAGGTGAGCATGAGACACTCAGTCATAGGGGAGGTACTCACACTGGCCTCACCACATTAACCCAGACATAGTGAGTGACAATGCAGCGATCCGCAGGCCAAGTGACCACACCAGGCCCACCACAATCCATCAGGCGCGTAGTGAACGGGGCGCAGGGAGCCCCAGGCACGCACATAGCATCCACATCAAAGGTGTCTTCGCCAGTTCGGGATCAGAGGTAGTGGAAGCTGACAGGACAGAGTAGGCGTGCTCCAAGCTGTAGAAGTGGGCAAAAGTGTTACCACTGGCCCAGCTGGCAGGCTTGCAGACTGACAGACAGACATCCCTCCACATGGCCCATCACAGAGACGCTTCTAGAGACACCTCTCGTAGAGTGGGCTCCCAGCGCTTCGGGTGGACACACTCCAGCCGCTTTATACAGTATGCCAAGCCTATCGCCTCGACAAGCCAGTGTGCCAGATGTTGTTTCGACAAAGCCCTCCCACGGGCTTGTGTACCAAAACACACAAAGAGCTGCTCCGACTTCTGAAAGGGCCATGTGCGCTCTGTATACATACACAGTGCCAACGAGGAAAATCGCATTTAGCACTGGCTCTGACCATAGGGCATGAGAGTCTAAGGCTGGCGAATCAATGAACTGTTATCTGAATGAGGCTGTCAAGACTTTGGGCACATAGAAGGGGTTGGGACAAAATAACCAGCCAGGGGATGTGCGCCCGGGGTGACACCGTTCCAACCAATGTGGCAACCAAAGATGGCTGCCAGACAAACTTTGAGTGTCGAGAAGGTATGGCCCTGCTTGAACATATCCTGAAGGAAAGACAGAATGACCTCAAAAGGGTGTGTGAGTGGGGCGTGGTTGTGTTCCGTGCACCATGACGCAAACACACAACATTTTAGGAAATACAGAGACCTGGTGGACAGGGCTCTAGCACTCTGAAACTCAGGAGTCGCCCCTGCTCGGAGGCCAGGCAGTCATCCGCGATAGCGTGGGTGACGGATGCAACACCATTATATTGATACCATCACTAAATGTTTCCTTAGGTCTCCACTCTTGATTGATTGAACCACTCTCTTACCAAACTATCCTTGAAAAATCAATCCTACATTATTTCATTACAGCAAAAATACAAATAACAAATTTAATGAATAAAAATGTAAATGATTTATCTCTCCCAAATTAGCTGTGGCTAAACATTGATTGAATTTTGTTGGTGGTGAAGGTAGAGGCAGAGGTAGGAGGCCACCGTGTGTTCGACAGGGGGAACCGTGCTAGGCCAAGCTCGTCTTCCTGAAGAATCGAGGTGAACTTCGCAGAGCCTTATGTCATCACCGTGTTTGTGAAGTGGTGAGTTCAGTAGTTGCGCACCTCCTCCATCAGGTCTGGGAAGATTGGGATGGGCCTGATGCTCTTTTGGTCCATTTCACACTGGAAGACTTTTGCGCCATATTCGCAGCCCCAGAATGGTACTGCAGTGCAGAACCGGAGAACCTTATCTGACATATTATAGTGATTCGCAGCTACAGTGAGGAGCAGGTCCTTGAACAACCACACAAAGCAGACAGGAAAACAGCCCAACATTTTCAGAATGCAGAAGTTTGTGGCCAGAGTGTTTTGCTTACAAGCACGAAAAGAAAGAGAAAAAATCCAAAGTCAAAAAAAAAAAAAGCTTGAGTCCAGATGTGAAAAGAGGATCTTTGCTGGGCATGACAAGAATAGCCCAGCCATAGTCTACTATCAGGACAGTGAGCAGAAGATTAGTGAACAACAGTAGAATAGCAGACACAGCCTGACATGACACCAAATGGGGTCGACTTTGAGGTGCAGGTCAGGGTTAACAGAACCAGACAGAATTCTCATGTGAGTGTGGAGTGATGGATTGAGACCCAGAATCCAGTAACAAAACCTGAGGCAAGCAGCTGAAACCAGCCGGATCAGACTAAAGAAAAGCAATACTCTCCTAGAGAGACGAAGAAGCTACGTTATTTGTGCAAGAGTGTTACTGATGGCAAGAAAGACTAACTCTGGATCAACACAGATTACTGTTACAGACTGATGTATAATGCTGATGTGTAATGTACCCCATTACTCATTTAGGAAAGCAGTAGCCTCAAGTAAGTCCAAAATTCAATGGACATAAGATGCAGTCAGAACAGAGTGACACATTTACCCTGACCAGCTTAACTGAGGGAATGGAGTCCTGGGGTGTAGATGCAACTAAGAGTGAAGTTAACGGATCAAACAAATACAAGGCTTAGTATATCCAAGGGATTCGATTGAAAGATGGGTGTGGATTATGAGGAGACATTTCTAGTTTGAGAGTTTTGCCTGAGACAGACACGCAGTGTGACACACAGCCAGACGTTCCTTAGATTAATAGATAGATAGATAGAGAGAATAGATCTATCTGTTAATGGAGAGAACAATGTTGGTGCTAGGAAATAAGGCGAAGTTGTGGGCATATCTTAAGCTATCTGACTACATGCACAAGAGCAGATCTGAGTTTCATACTTGGCTGGCACTGGCACAATACTTCAGTGAGCTATCAGAAGAGAAATAGGCAACTGTGAATACCAATAGTGACGAGTGACAGAGAGTTGTGTTACAGGACATCTGATGAAATGGATCTCTGGCTACAAGTGTGCAATGATACAAGCTGGGCAACTGATAAAACAGACAGGTGGAGCACTGCAGATTGTGTGAGTCGTAGGCCCTTTCCTTTTTCTGTTGCAACCACTCCAACTTGTTTCATGATCTTGTGTAAGGGTGGGATGTTCCAATAGTTTAAAGAGAAAGAGGAAGTGCTGCAGGTGCAAACTTTTAATGTAGAGTAGTGACGATTACCTAATAAACTTTGTGAATTTACACAGCAAGGGTTCAAAAAATAGTTGAGGAAAGATGATCACCAGCTTGGAAGTGCAAATTCATGCAAATTCAAAATATGTCAGGATGTCTAGTTTCATGCACACGCAAAGAAATTCTGTTGAGTCGGAACATGAACGTTAGAAAATCACTCAAGATAGACGGAAAAATATATATAAGAGTGTTTAGAAAGGACACCAAATGGGTTGGCTAAAATTCTGGGTTCAAATTCTGGCTGCCACTGTTGTGCCCTTGAGTGAGGCACTTGGGCAACCCTGTGCTGTAGGGGAGACTGACCCTGAAGTAGTTGATAGTTGGCAAATGTAATTTGCTCTGGACAAAAGTGTGCGAAATGCAGTTGTAAATGAATGAGTATGCCTGCATTAATATAAACAAAAGTATTTTGATTATGAGGATATTCTGTTTTACATATCTATATCTATATCTATCTATCTATCTATCTATCTATCTATCTATAGATAGATAGATAGATAGATATATTTAATATTTACCTTGTAGACATGAGTTGGCAATTTCAAACAGAAGCCCACATTGGCTATGCAAGTTTGCATGACATGGTGCCTTTTCTCAGGTGAATATTTCTACCGCTAAGAGGGTATCCTTTTGGAGGGCACTCAAAGTCAAGTTAAGTCAAGTATATTGTTAAGTGAAGAGAAATGGGACTGGGATGGAAAACTAAGCAGCTCACTGTCACACTGGTCACTTTCTGGTCACCAGAATACATGGCATTCGCTGCAACTGTACAGTCTGGGTGCCAAATGATGAGCAATAATGATGAGCAATAATGTGCATTGTTAAGGGCATGTATTACATGCAGATATAAAACCATGTTTGCACAACAACAGGTTCTCTGTTCCAGGATATCCCACAATGACTTTGTGATGTGTGTAGTTCCTTAATTAAGATTATTTTATTGGTTATTCCTGTGTCCAAGTCTCCATGCAAATGAACTCTGAAACACCAACAGATCATTTTTGAAACATGTTTTCTGTCTACTTTACTAGGTGTGTCAGTAATTGTGTCTTTCAGATATTGTGAAATCTGTTACTGCCTTTCTGTCACTTGGAGGAACGTGTTTTCGTTAGTGTTGCCACAGCCCTAAACTGTCTAGAGATATGACAGTGTGATGGACGCGCACACGTCACTATTCAAAGTTTTGTTCCTCATTCTGAATAAATGTAAATATTGCAGTGCTGTGGTCATACATAACCAATGGGCATGGTCATTAAGTATTTAAAGACTAACCTCCTCTCCTGAGTCACTCATATTCTATCTAGAGCTCTGCTAAGTAATACGTCATGGAGCAGTCAGTGAATATCTGCTGTCCTTATCAGGGTGAGCTGCTCAAGAAAGCACTGCCATCCCTGATCATCACCGAGTTCCTGCTGGGTGTCCTCGGCAATGGCCTGGCTCTCTGGATCTTCTGCTGGCACATGAGGCCCTGGAAGAGCAGCACTGTCCTCCTCTTCAACCTGGCCCTGGCTGACTTCTTCCTAAATGTGGTGCTGCCGTTCCGTGCCAGTTATTACCTGTCTGAAATGGACTGGATGTTCGGTGACGTCTTCTGCCGTATCTTCCTCTTCCTGGTGTCACTGAACCGTAACGGGAGCATTGCCTTCCTGACAGTCATCGCCCTGGACAGGTACATACGTGTGGTGCACCCCCATCACTACCTCAACTCCATCTCTGTTGCCAAGGCTGCTGGGTTTGCCATGGTGGTGTGGATGGTAACCATCTTCCTCAATATACACCTCCTCACATCAGAGCAGCATCTGGAGGTGGGACACACCTTACAGTGTGAGAGCTTTGTGGTGTGTTTGGATGTGGACCCTGGATCACTCTGGTACAAGTCTGTCTTTGTGCTCTCCTTCTTTATCCCCCTGATTCTGATACTTGTCTGTTCACTCCGCGTCACCTCGGAGCTCAGGCGCAGACATCTGGATCATCACAGGAAAATCAGGAAGACCCTCTACTCCCTGGCCATGGTGGTGGTGGTGTTTGTCGTCTGCTTCCTGCCCAGCAACGTGGCCCAGGTGCTGATCTGGGTGAGGGTGTGGTCACAGAGAACATGCAAAGCCGTGGAGGTGGTCAACGAGGTCTTCTATGCCACGCTGACCCTCACCTACCTCAACAGCATGCTGGACCCTGTGGTCTACTACTTCTCCAGCCCTGCCTTCCAGCAGGTGTGCAGACGGCTGGTGAGACTCCAGAGCACAGAGGAGACAGGGGACACAGAGGAGGACGGGAGCAAAGACAGAAACTTGCAGGCTGCCTGACTGGAGTGAAGTTTAAGGGGCTGCTGTCACTCTTGTATGGAGACAGACACATCTCACTTGATATGATATGATAGGTAATAATTACTTTTTGTGAAACTCTTTGAAAAAAAAAAAAATGTATTTACTATATTTGTGTATGTATATAATAGACAATTTAATTTAAGAATTTTTGTCATTTGTCATTTTCATTTAATACTTACAAACTAGCAGATGAGACATTAACAGTAGTTCTTTTTTTTGTTTAAATAAATGACTTTTTAGACTTGGAAAACTGGGAAACCAGACAATCTGTTTTTCTTTAATGCCATACATTTATTGAATAATTTCATTTGATTACATCATTAGCATGATAGCATGAGCCCAAGGAAGTATTTTGTTTTTGTATTTTATTTTGTTGGAGCCCTGCATTACTGGAGGTCTTTCACAGTTTCACTGCAGTTTATTCCAGCCTTTTCAGCATGTAAAATATGACTTAACACAGTACACCCATTGCTTATACAGCGTCCGACTGTAATTTGCCACTAAACTAAAATTATACGGCACATTCAGAACTAGATACGTGTACAAAACTAACTACAGACAGAGTAACTACTACAGCACTGGCAGGGAGTAGAAGAGGGTCAGGGGGAGAAGAAGATGGAGGCACAGGATTATGGAAATTGAAACACCAGGGCCACCATCAGACAGGAGGTCTTTACACAACAAAATGACCAACATGAATTACTATGGGGGTTGGGAGATGCTGCCATCTAAGGGTTCAAAGGGTTCAGTACATCTATGCCATCATTTTGTGCAACACAGGACCCAATGCTTCTCTCACTATTGTCAAATATCATGTGTGATATATTAGAGGTCTAGAGATATTAGAGATCCCCAGTAACCTATCTACTGTACCTAATTACAGTATGTGTGAATATGGTTTGGACTCTGTACAGAAGGGTTATTGTGTCAGAAACACTGGAAGGCTGGAGTTCTGTGGCATGTGATTCATGTTGCTATTCAGGACATGGCCACTAGAGGGTGTCATTGTGGGGAATCAGTTCACACCGTTTTACAATTGTATTCACTTACTATATAGTTCTTGAAACTTAGACAAGTTGATACATGCCTCAGTTGTTTCAGTGCGTGCATGCAAGCCATCTTGGGTCCATTGTCCATGTTAGCTTTAGCTAAGGGCTCTTTCATCCAAGCAGGGCTGAAGTTAGAAGTGACCACACACCTCCATATTTTCCCTTACAAACCACTACGTGAGTACTAGTGTTTGAAGTATGATGACACAAAATGACACACGGTAATTTTCTACCTCACACCAACTGGGGTAACCACACTTTTACAAAAAGGGAAGAGCTTCCCTACTTTCCCTCCATGGGGATTTAAATAGATCAGGTGCTCGACCAATTAGCCAATCAGGCTCTGCTAATAGGGGTGCGTTTCTACAAATGTTATGATGCAGACAACGACCCACTCACAACTTGTCTAGAATGTGGTGCTCCCCCATCGCATTACCCCATATTGGTCATTCGCTTAAACAATGTTGTGGCTGCTGTGGAGAAGTTTTTAAGGAAAAACCCAAAGTAGCAGAGAAGTTTGTCTTGTTCAACCAAGTCTTTATTGCGTTCACCGAGAGAATGGTTATAACAGTGGTAATCCTCAACCATTCTAACCTTACACCTTATCTATCTATATTAAGTACTCCTGCCAGTGGATGATGTTGCTGGCACAGAGCCAATCCTTTGCAAGGCCTCAGTTTCTGTCCTTTTACGATGAGGCTCTAAACATGGTTTCAACACAGTTTTCAAAGAGGAGCCTACTGGCATGCACATAACTCTCTTGCTGGTGTTTACACTTTCTTTTTATAGCATAACACTCTGCTGCATGCTCTATCCTCTTTCTGTACACACACATACATATATTACTTGTTTCTACAGAAAAACCCGACGCTGCTGAGGCGGAAAGAAATACTATTGGAGATAAATACATTATTGGAGATAATGGAGATAAATACATTATTGGAGATAATGGAGATAAATACATTATTGGAGATAATGGAGATAAATACATTATTGGAGATAATGGAGATAAATACATTATTGGAGATAATGTTGGCCTATTTCACCAAGGTTACTGCAAGTGTGTGTGTTGTTGTTTGTAGTCATTATGGTGATTTTTTTGAAAAGTCTGCATTTAAATCTGCCATAAAAGTAATTATTTTCCTCATATATTATTTATGATTTTAAATGAAAATTGTTATCCAAATGTGAATGTTATTCTCACGGCATTGAAATCATGGTTAGCTGTCACTTACATTAAGATCCAATAGTGTCCAGATAACAAAGTTATTTTGTTATTTTGAGATTGATGGTTCGAATCCAGACCAATGAGTGTTTTTTTGCAATTCTAGTCAATGGTCAGTTAGACAAAAGGATTTCCTTGTCATTGTAATTATACACATAATGCAAACAGCACACTTTTCGACAGACATCATTCAACAGACATCATTGCTTTTACTGAATTTAGCTAAAGAATTGAGAGCTAAGAAGTGACATGAGACCTGAACTGGGGTCCAACGGTTGACAGGAAAAGCACATATACATGACTAAAAATGAATTAATAAATAATATATAGTGCAGTGATTATATAGTGTGTTGAGGTTCACACCGTCACAGTCACTCCTGAAAACACCCCCTCCTCCTTAGCATCCATGTTATTCACAATATTACGGTACTGTGCAGAGGTTGTGGTTTTCCCAAGTCCTATCCCACCTTACATCACATTTACTTGTATCCACGTAGAAAATCGCCATGTCTTTTTTGCATCAGTATACTTACACACTTACTTCCATACATACACGCATATATATATATATATAAACAGATTCCTCTCAATACTCTCCCTCGCTGCATCACTGCACGCATATGAGTAGGCCTACTACTCTTACAAAAAAGGAGAAGAATTTGTTATCTGCACAAAACAGTGTTGCAGTCGTGGGTGACAACAATTTGTGTCTCTATGAAAATATGTGCCAGACTTGTAATATGTGCCAGACATAAAATACATAGAAAATAAATAGAAAATTGGGATAATTTTTTTTTAACGTAAAAAGGCTATTTGATATCTTGAATGTCTTGAAGTGTGTCAAGTTTTAAGTCTACATTTTGCATGTAAGACATTTTTTACAAAAAGCAAGTTTTATCTGGATATTATTTAATTTAATCACTATTTTATTGACACTATTATTTCAATTTAATGTCAGTAACACAGCACACGCAATAAACTGCTAAAAGCACAAAACACCTAACCTGACTGCTCCCTGGGCGCCACCGTAGCAGACAGCCCACTGCACCGGGCTAGTGTGTGCTTCACCTCACTGTGTGTGCTGTGTGTATTTCACTAATTCACGACTGAGACAAATGCCAAATAGACCAAACTTCCCTCACAGGATCAAAAGTATAGTATAGATGGGTATAGATGATTTATTGTGATACTATTACTATTAGCAGAACATTCAGACATTTAACAATATAGCAATCAAAATATAATAAGCTCTTAGCTCATTCATCATGACAATTATGTACATAATACAATCATGTATTATGTTTTTTTGTGAATTATAAAAAAAAAAAAAAAAAACAATTCACTAGTTCTTGCAATGCAGCTATACTTGAGTATTTGGGGTCACTCCAAGTTTTGTGTAAACGTGTAACATGTTTGCCCAACTTTTCATGCAGCCAATACCACAGCTTGTGCTGGAGCACTGATAAGGCTGCTTCTGTTTTACAGTGGCACTGGCCACATGGAAGATATAGGACACCCATGGGAGAAATACAGGAAGAATGTGTTATCTGCACCCAAAAGGTGTGTGTGAGAGACAACAATCAGTACAAAATAAAATACCACATATATTTTTAATTGAATCCATGGTCAGTTGTGGTAAAAGGGAGAGCTTGGCAAGCTAATCCTCCCACCACCAGTTTCTCTGTGCTATTAAAAATACATTTCGCTTGCTCTCGCATCCTGGCACACACACATTTTGTGAGACTCACTCACATATATAAGCTCGTCTTTGTCTGGCAAAGTCCTGTTTTTACTGAGACCTGAGGACGGGTGGGTTCTACTAAGATGGAAGACAACAAGCATTCGGAAAAGAAATTCACCCAGGATCGCACAGACCCTGCAGAGAATCAAACCACAGGACTGAATCTAGGATGGAACCCACAGTCTGGTATGTTTAAATTTACTGATGGCCACAACTATTGCAATTATTGCTAAAATTATTGCTGTGTTATTACATGTAAAAATATAGTACTTTATAATTTTCAACAACGCTTGTATATATTTCTATTTCTTTGAGCTTTCCATTTTTTGTCACAATTAATTTTAAACAGTGTTTTGATGTACAACAAATTACTTGATTATGAGAGCGAATGTTGGCCTCTAACATGTGCTATTTTAGTTTGTCGTATAGTTGGAGTTTCCTTTGGACTGCTGTGTCTCTGTCAAGTTATTCTTAACATCGTTCTTCGTATTCACTGTGAGTTCCTTTACAATCACTTTCTACAGCAGCCGATATAGGATATTAATCATTTGGAAACTGGGGTAGAGATATGAACAGTGAGATTCAGATACTTTTCTTTCAGACATGAAGCAGAGCAGGAAAGCGTATGAAGATCATGAAGGGCTCCTGATCGATTACACCAATTTGCTCGAAGAGACAGATGAGCTACAGATGAATTATACCGAACTAATTGAAGAGAGAGACCTGTTACTGGCCAATTATACTGATCTAGCTGAAGAGAAAGACCTGCTATCGATGAACACCACTGATTTAGTTGAAGCCAGGGACTTGTGTTTGACCAGATACCGCAACCTGGTTTCAGACAAAAAACAGTTGCTGGCCCATACAAGTAACCTAACAATTAAATACAACAGTCTAGTTAAAGAGAAAAATCAGCTATTGACTAGATATAACAGCTTGACTGCTGAGAACAAACAGTTGCTCACCAGCTATAACACTGTGGTTGACAAAAGAGAGAGATATCACAAGAAGCTGCAGCAGGGTGAGTATCACAATATCAAACAAAACACTATTAGAGCACAGCACACTAACTCTCCAGTACTCTGTAGCTCAGTAACATCAATTATACTACACCAGCTAACTGCCCCTCTTACATAGTGGCTATTCTGGATACATTACTGATGTGGTATGTCGAAGATGTATATACATTTAGATTCCACTACAGGCTATGGCATATATCTAAAATCGGTCGTTTAAAGTGTAAATTACAGGTTGACCACCATATGTGTACAGAAAGTTTTCAAGATGTATATCTTTAAACATGTTTGTGTTTTTTTGTAATTTTTGTGTGTACATTTATTGTGGTTTCAGTAAAGGTAGCATGTTTGTTAACATAACTGGTGGGTGACGTCACATGAGGGAGTCATAGTATACTTCTATAGTCTCTGCCCATACTCGGCCTAACAACTGAGAAAAACTGGGAGACCGAGGCGTTGAAAAAAATTTGATGTGCAGATTTGACATGCGTCGCGCAGCATACTGGTTTTGAGGCAGGCTGCCTAAACTTGTTTGTTTTGCGGTTAGCGTACTCTCATTTGAACTTTGCCCTGTTTTAGGCAGATTAGCACATCCCACACAAACACAATAGTTGACAATTTTTCCTGTGTAATATATATATAGGACTAACTGTGCCTATACTATGCCGGTAACTCTAGTCTTGGAGTGAGTGCCTCTTATGATGTCACGCTCCGTCTAGTGGGTGTGGCTTAAGGTCACTGTTTGAAGTACCAACTTTTCATATTATATTCAGCTTTCTGGTATCAAAAATCATACAAAATGATGGTTGGCAGTTCTAATAATAAGCACATTGCATTAACTTTGTGAAAAATGGAACCTGCAATTTACACTTTAAATGTATTTTCAAATGACAACATAATGCTTCCATTACGCATCCAGTGTAGGGTTAGTCCTAGAACATTCCAGATGGTAGTCAGAGTAGTGAGATGGCAGATTAGATTAGATTCAACTTTATTGTCATTACACATGTATAAATACAGGTAACGAAATGCAGTTTGGCATCTAATCAGAAGTGCAAAGAGCAGCAAGTACAGTATATAAAGTATGCAATATGTACAGTTAAAGAGCAAATTATATACAGATAAGAGTAGTAATAATAAATAGGCAGAAGAGCAATATACATGTAAGGTGAAGAGATAATAAGGGTAATATACAGATGTGCTATAGAGATTCAATATAAGGGCAATATACAGATGTGCTATAGAGATAGTTATGTACAGATGTATTAAGTATATACAGATGTGCTATAGAGATAGTTATGTACAGATGTATTAAGTATATACAGATGTACAGATGTGCAGTCCAAGGGCTATAGCAGCACAGCTATAGCAGCAGAGTGTGAGGTTCAGTGGGGGACAGAGTTCAGTAGTGTGACGGCTGTGGGGAAGAAGCTGTTCCTGAACCTGGTGGTTTTAGTCTGTAGGCTCCTGTGACAGGGTGGTGGACCAGTTCTGGCCTGACCTAACAAACTGGGGTCTGTTGGTCAGGAAGTCCATGATCCAGTTGCAGATGGCGTTGCTGATTCCAAGGTCGACAAGTTTGGCGATTAGCTTGGAGGGGATGACTGTGTTGAATGCTGAGCTGAAGTCAACAAACAGCATTCTTGCATATGCATTCTTGCTGTCCAAGTGTGAGAGCACACAATGAAGCGCTGTGGATATCGCATCTTCTGTGCTTCTGTTCCTTGCCTACATGGCTATGTTCTGATAGCAGTTCAAATCTCTTTCTGTTCTTCCAGACAGATCATGTGCATTATACAGTATATATCTGAATGTGATCCAATCTGTTTGAAGTTATGTGGCATATCTTCACCTCAATTTGTAAGTGAAGAAAGTAAAAAAAAAAAAAAAAAGCTAGGGTTGTCGAAGTTAACATGCTAACGCAATCTCACTTTGCTCGTGATTAAAAAAATGCAGCCGTTAGCACAGGGCAGTTAAATCAAAACTCGAATTCCAAATAGGCCTATTGGTGTATCATATTCTGTAAAACTGTCTATCTGTCTATAAAAATCTATCATCTATCATCTATCTGTCTACCATAGTCATGAACATGCAAACATATATGCAAGCAATTCAACTGCTTTGCTGTAAATAAAGTCTGTTGGCTGTGATGTTCAGAGCTAACATTTTCCACAGAAATGTATGAGTGAAATTTAAACAGATGTTTAAAGAAGTTGTTTTTTTCCCATGATTTTGCAATTAATCATGATTAACTACATAATTTTTATGATATTAATCGTGATTAATTGTTTGACAGCCCTAGAAAAAAATATGCACACACACACACACACACACACACACACACACACATACACACACACACGTACATGTGGGCCCACAGAAAATGTTGTCACCTTAATCCGTCCCTGGGTATGGAGCTATGTAAAAGACACACGGCAGGCACATAGCCTGCAACAAATGTCACTGCTGAGTATTAGGTTATTACCATAAAACTCTAATTGGTAATTCCGCTCACCCAGCTGGGTGGCTTCTTTTTCAGTCTAGCCTCTACTTCTTCTCTACTGACAAGAAAACCTGGAATGACAGCAGGTGTGATTGCCAGCAAAGAGGAGCTGACTTGGTGATCATCACAAGCCAAGAGGAACAGGTGATAAGACACAGAGTTAAGGCAAGGTGTCCTAGAATATGGACAGTACTCAACTAGGCCATATACAACAACAACAACAACAACTCACAGTGCTCTTGAATGTACATGTCTGCATTTAGTGTGCAGCACCTGGCTTGAGTTCACAAGAGTGTAGCTTTTTGACAGAAAATAGGCACATTTGTCCATTGTATTGTCAGTTTAACACAACACTGCATTAGGCCTATTATATATGGTTTGTTACTGTTTGGAACTATCTGTTTTTCATTGCTTGTGCTTTCTCGTAAGTGTAATGCATAAAGGCACAACATTGGAACTAATCATCAGGGCCAGCTCCTGGCATAGATGAACTAGACAGTCGCCTAGGGCACCAAATATAAGGGGGGCATTGCAATACATTTTCTTTTTTCTTCAGTTTTTTACCTGTATTTCTAGAAAAGAGGGGGCAAAAACTCAAATCTGGCCCAGGGCAGCAAAATGGCTAAAGTAGGCCTTGCTAATCATAGTGTTAACATGTGTGAAGCAAAACATGCCAACTTTATGTTGGTTTAGTGAACTATGGGAAAGAGGTACCAAATGAAGTGTATCTACAAGGGCATACGGTTGACATGTAAGGACTGATTCATAGTCATAGTCAATAAATGTCGATAAGCAAGCAAATGTTGCTATGTTCGCAAGCTCAGGCTCGTGAACATGGACACGTGCAGCGCAAGCTGCTTCATTGACTCCCATATTATCACACGCATCGTTGTGTCGCTTCAGGAAAGGTTTCACTACACACTTGACGCATCATGGCATCCTTGTGTTCGCGTTTGCGTATCTTGCATTTGCGTATCTTGCGTTTGCGTAACTATGAAATTGGCCCTAAGACCATATGTATGCAAGTTGCTCGTCTCTGAAGTCACCACATGGCATTTCTTTGTTTATAGGACTTTGTCAGGAACAATCAAGATGAGGGTTGGATCGGCTTGCATGACATTTCCACAGAGGGGGTGTGGGTGTGGGTGGACTCAACTCAGCTGATCAAAGGGTGAGATAAACAATCAGCTCAAGCATTGAGCACTGAGCACATTGTTGAAGCACGGAACGGTGCTCTGAATGCTTGAGTTCATGTGTATAGTGCAAAAGATTAGTGAAAGAATCGTTCATGTTGATAAACAAGCATCAAATGTATCACAACTTGTGTTGTGGATCTACTTTTCCCAAAAAGCTGTGAGCTAAAAACAAAAACAATCTGGCCACCAATTCTAAGAATTCTAGGAATTATTTGTTCAACATTGTGTATTATTTGTGCAACATTTAATGTGGTAAATTGTGAAGAGAAAAATCAATTAATATGTAGGGACTCCAATAATGTTGAGCTTTTTTAGTGATTCGTATGCGTCTGCCCAAGTGGCACTGGTACGCTCATTGAAACCCATTGTAAGCTGTAAACACAAATGGCAGACAAACTTCAAAACCTAGCTACTAATATATTTTTGCATTTACACTAAAGTGTGACTCGTATACATGAGTCAAGAAAAAGAGCCTTAATAGCTTCAACACTGTGTTTCACTTCATAAAAAGAGAATTACATGTCTTATGCATCATGGAGGGAGAAAACAAGGCACTCTTCAAAGATCATGAGGCACAGTAAATTGCACGCCACCATAACCCATGGTGTTGTTATAATTGCCATTGTGTTGGTTATTGTTATTGTTTAGGCCACTGACTAATTGTTTGAAGTTATAACGGAAATTTTCTTGTAAGTAAAGTAAAGTAACTGCATTATTGTTTATCATTTACAGTTGATTTGTGGCTATTGTTACAGATTCTGGAATAGCGGTGAACCCAACAACTTCAATGATGAGGATTGTGCCCATTTCTTTAAAGATGACTGGAATGACTTGTCTTGCTTGGAAAAAAAGGCATGGACCTGTGAAATAGGAGTTTAAGCAATTTCCAAAGAAGAAAATATTTTCCCTATAGTTTTCCCAAAGCTCTTTGTATAGTAAACTGAGTTGCATTGAACTTAAGATGTGGGTACTTCATAGGATTATCTGTAACCATTTTCTGAAGCCACTGAAAACACACCAAATGAAACTATATGGGCATTTTGGATATTTAGTGTTGTAATAAAAGTTGTTAATTGTCAAATTAATTCATTTATTTATTCATAAACGTTCTTAAGAGTAAAGAAAAGGATGTGTTGTTTTCTGGCCAATTGTGTTTGTAGGTTCACTATCCACCAGCAGGTGATGAGGAGGGTATGGTGGTAGTGGGGGGCAAACTCCAAAATCCAGAGATGAAAAAAGAAGGCCTAAATATCTGTGTGAATGTGTGCATACAAAAGAAAATGTTGTTTTCATAGTGTAAACTGTATGTTTTTAGCAAAATATCCATAATCAAAATGTCTGTTAAAAAAAGCTCGACGTGCAGTGCTGATAGACATAGATAGAACCTTGTTCAGTGAGAGTGAGCGTGCACGTGCAAGCCATGCGTAGGCTGAATCACAGTCGGGTTAAGACAAATCTGATAGGCCATTGCACACTGAAGTTAAACAGAATCATTTTAAAATTACTAAAATTATCCCTCTCTTCATCCCATACATCAAACATGATATACAATATGTCGCGGAACAGAAAACAACCAAACATATTTATAAGCTGTCATTTTATTGTCATTGCAGTTTTAAAGCTCCACCACCAGGGGGTGCTGCAGCACCTGCTGCACCCCTACTTCCCACACCTAAAGCGGTGTCTAATGAAGAGTTTGTCAGAAAAGTTGCGATGCACTTGAAGAGAGCATAATAATTTGCTCCAGCGGCTTCCTGCCTTACAAAAACATCCTAAATTCTCAACAATACATGTGTATTTGTTTGCAAACCAAAGAGTAGGCACTGCCAATAATAATTTTTAAAGATCTATGTTGACTGATAAGGTAATAAACCTGATTTCATATGGTTTTACTCCCAACGTGCCACTGGGTTTAGGTTGATTTACCAGCTTCATGGTCACTTTGAAGGTAAAAGGACAAATTTGTGTTTTTACACTTAAAAGCTTTGTTCTCTGATCATTTATGATGAAACACAATGGTTAAGGTTGAAATTTTGACAAATGCCTCTGTTGCTCTAGCACCCCCCGCCCCTCCCAACTACAGAGTGGCTGCATAGGTGCACAGCTGCAATCTCTCCTAAAACGCATTAAACTTTCGTTTGTGAAGACATGAAACTTATCAAGTGGTCAGTAATGTTCACTGATATGCTGACTCAAAATTTGCTGCAAACTGTATGGTTTCCAACAGGTTTTTGACCATTCATTCTCAATTGTGGACCTATTTTTTCAAGCTCCTCACAGCTGTATCCTTCCACCTAAGTGTTTGAAGCAATAGAAGTAATGAAGGATGTCACACTTTGCGATTATTTTTGTGTCAGCTTATCAGTGAAGATTAATAACCATTGGGTGAGTTTCATCAGAGACACTTATCTTTACAAAATGATGATGTCAACAGAGCCAGCTCCTGTAACCCATCCAGAAATAGTTAATTGAAGAACCAAATGTTATCCATATGCCTGCGTTGCTAGTGGACATGAGTAATGGTGAATAAACCGGGCTATCCATAATAAGCAAATACGCAAATAGCCTACTATCGCCACAATTTAACATTTAACTTTCATTTATCAATCTTTTGGACAACTTCAAACGAAAATTACTTGATTTGATTTACTTGATTTGAAAATTACTTGACTTGATTTACATCCCAATACAGCTAGTCCACCCCCCCCCCCCCCCCCCCCCTGGGCCTACATATGATTCACACATTCACACAAGCCACTCAAAACTACGTGAAAAAGCGAGCTGTTTGCATCCCTGGAGTATGCCATCGCTTTAGGAGGGGGGAGTTCAAGTGCAATGAACAGGCATACACCAGGGTTAACATCACTCTAACTTTTGTAAGTATGACAGAACAAGTCCAATTACATTTACACAAGTATGAAAATAAAATGGGCCCTATAAAAATAAAATGAAATAAATTGTCCTTTAAGTTGTTGCGTTTCCTTGAATTTAAATACAAGTTCCTTGTCCAAGGTTCACTTTAAGTGTAAAGTCAAGTGTTAAGTTAGTCAAATCAATTAAGTCAGTGTCACGTTGTGTGGATATCCAAACAGTGATGACCAGTGGTATAACTGGTACAATGCTACCACAAAGCAGATAAGGCATCCGGTTTCTTCAGTGGACAGGATTCAGTGTTCGTCAGCTCGCCATCTATTGAGATTGATGAATCTTCAAGAAATTTCACATCCAACCAAAAACTTGACCTACATTCACAACTAAGTTCTAACTTATAACTTTTGTTAAGTTTAATAACTAATTTCCCTTATGTAACTCTTTATATCAGCACACACATATTTGTCATTAACTAGCTGCTTATTAACATGCAAATTGATAACATACTTGCCAACTGTTAGTCATTGTTAGTTATTGTATATGAATTATGATCCTAATATGTTTTGGTTAGTATGGGGCTTACAAGGCAGTACAACAGGAACAGTTATTCTCCTTCAGTAATACTTAGAAAAGGTGGTGTTGGGAAGAGGGGCTCGGGAATAGTGTGATCGCTGAGGGTCATCGAATTAGAATGAGCACTAAATGGAAGCGTGAATAGCCAGTTAATTCTTGAATCCTTGTTTTTTTTCCTTATTTCTTTACATGTACAAACATAGGTGGGTGCATGTGTGTATGTCTGTGCGTGGTTCTATGGCAAAAAGACAAATAAATAAAAGACAGTCTTATCATATGTTTTGTTTCAAATTATGACATGCCTGCTCTTTTGTCTTTGCAAACATCATCAGAATTACTGGTCTAAATTGAATGTAGGTGTGTCTAATAGAGTACAGCAGGCTTTTAATCTAGGTTTGTTGATACTGTCTCTGGGAAGTGGTAGCCAACAGCAAAGTAATTGTGTGTAGCAGCATTCTAAAGGGCAGGGAAAATATTGGCAGCACTCAACAGGGCCATGGGCTGATTCACACAGGATTTCTCCTTTAAACATCTTCCAAATGTAGGCCTATTGGCTTTTCCCTCACAGCCACAACCCACCAGAGAGCCGTCATGGTGGTGAAATACTCAAACAACAGTGTTTGCCACTGAGACAAATGTCAACATGGCAGTTGGGTGTCTTTTGTTTCAAATAATTTGATGGCATATGGTCACATGGATCGAGGATGCGCGGTTCTGTAGTCAAGAAACATTTCTGTCTGGATTAGGGTTGCCAACTTCCTCAACTCCTCCTTCCTCAAATGAGGGAGCTCCCTGTGCAAAAAAGGCTATAAAATGTATCAGTGAATACCTATCAAATAGGATTTTACAGTCCATGACCAGCACTGGCCTCTACTGGCCTCGTCATTAGGCTACATGGAACAGATGCAAAATGCATTCCAATGCAGATGCAGATATACTATTTTCAAGGAGCCTACACATAAAAATGGGTTGAGAGTGGAAGTTGAAATATATTTCTACCAGTTCTACCAAACACAGTGGGAATATAGAAAATATTCAGATATATAGCCTACATACAGGGTGCGATTTGTAGGGGGGGATCACCCCTCCCTCTGGTTTTTACCTCTGCTGAATGAATTTTATCCTCGGGGGAGATAAAACCCCGTCAATAATTAAAAAAAAAACCGATTGAAATTGAAATCAGGTTGTGACAGTTTCTTACACAGCTATAATCTACATTGTTGGTAGCCTACTAACTTTCAACCTGACCCGAACTGTCAGTGATCTCGTTGTTCGCGAACGTCCACATAACACGTGCACATAAATACACTGTTTCTGTATTCCACGCGGAACTAATAAAAAACGAGGGGAAATGAAACAGAGCAGCATATCGTCCTTCTTCACAGGACCAGCACAAAAAATACTAAGTCAACATCCAGCTGAGTCATACATCGCTGTTATTGGGCCAGACGTGTGTTCGTTCCCTGCGCAGAGGTTTGCAGACATGTGGATAAAAGAAGGACGACACGCTGCAGATGACGCGCCAACAGGAAAACCGAAAAGGCCACATGAAATCCGACATCAGAGCAAAATGTTTATTTAGTTTTATAACCAGTTACTTTGACATAACATGTGAAATCACATTTTATGACATGTGTAATCATTATTGTTACGTTTTACAGACCGATCCTATTAGGCTAATAGGATACAGGCATAAATCATCTGGAGATCTTTACAAAAATCAAGGAATAATGCTGCTTATTAGCTGCTAATGCCCACAGAATAAATAAATCACAGACTAAATAAAATTCTCAATGCTGTAGAGTGGGTTATCCAGTCTCTGTTGAGAGATGCAAGAGTTTATTGTCAGACTTTAGATTACCGGTACGCCCTAGAAATTACAAGGTAGGCCTAAGTCTGCTCTACAATCTTTGGTGAATCTAAATTCCCTCCACGATTAATAAAGAATCTAATTAAATATCTATCTATATCTATCTTAAGTAATGACAAACAAATCACTACAAGAAATAGATTAAATTTGGTGAAGGCTTTAAGTGTGTTTTAGAAGACCTGGAATGCTTTAACTACTGTGTTTGCCACTGAGAGAAGTGCTGATATGCCAACTGGGTGTAATTTGTTGATTTAACAGTGTAGCACTTGTACTCTGGACCTGTAGAAAAAGCACTAAATATCTACCTAGGCTCAGTAGAGAGGTATGGCTTAAAAAATCTCACTCTAAACAAAACTAATCAGGAGACATTAAGGAGTGGAACAATTGGCAAATTTATTGATTACATACACCAGCTGTCCACTCCCAGCACAGCGTTCACCTTGAAATGTTGTGACTGAGTCACAGACAAGAAAAGAAAACTAAAAGAAGAGCTCTTCAAATTAAAATAACAAAAAAAAACAACTTTGTTTCCCAGGAATATCAAAAAGTGTCCCCAATAAGAGTCAGTTCCTCGAAAAAATCAAATGCAGCAGTTCAAAACTCAGGTTGAGTCAACAGAGTCAATCTGTCAAGAGTACTCTTATCTGGTATCAGTGATTCAAGTGGGTTCCTCTGAGGCAGTCACACGGTTGGCCACACCGCTGTCCTGACCATCCTCAGTCCTCGCTGGGCTTGGCTCGCCATCTTGGAATCTGTTTCTCTATCCACAAAAAAAACAGTCTACACAAAATGTAGACTAATGAGTGTTCTAATTCTGAGATCACGTTTCTTCATATTCTGTTACTCATTTCTGTAACCAATATCCAAGGATACATCCTTTTTTAACTATAATGTGAATAACTCATCACATCAACCCGCATTGTTACAATATACAGTAAGCATTCACATTACTTACTCCCCAGTGTAAAGGAAATATATTGCATGAATTAAACAATCAGGTTTTTACTTCAATCTCAACAAGACAGTGTGCATTGTGTCTTTTCATATATTCTTCATTGCTGTACCGTCACTTTTTAATCTTCACTTCACTTTTTAACCATTAAAACACTATTATAACATATTTACATTATTAGGAATGACATTTTCCTTTCTTAGCTTCAGCAGAAATATACGCATGAACTCAAAATGATTGTACATGCAACGCAGTTATATTAAAAACCATCACCACTTGCTAACTGGCTTAAAGCAAGTGGTTCAGTGTGAACAAATAAATACCTTGTTCCTTTCAGAAAGTTCTGAATACAGTTCGGTGGAGTGCTAGCCACTGTATTAGGCCGCATGGCACTCTAGAGCATTTGCTAGCTATTCAGGACACAATGATATGCGGTATACCAAAGTGGGTAAAAACATTTACACTACTTCCAAACGGGAAGCGCAATTGCAACTAGGATAACTAATATTAAGGTTCATCATGAAAAAAACACAATTCCCAGTATACACTCTGACTGGTTTTAAGGAATCACTGTCAGTAGCTAATAGGTGACATGGGTTAAACTAGTCAAGGGGAAAATGTGTTCACTCACCGGAGTTTCTTATCACATTAAACTCGAATAACACAACTTCTTCTCTTGCTTGAACCTCGGTTTCACGCATCAAGGTAACATATTACTAACTTGAAAGAAAATAATTAGTTCCAGGAGGGTAATTTATCTTTTTACACATAAAGAATTCGGAACGGAACGGAAGATAGATTGGGTTGAAGAGAAAAAAAAAGAAGAAGTGTTCGGCTGACCACTACTCAGCGTAGTGTGCCCTCATCAGGCAATACCTAGGTTAGTACGTTTTAGTAGCCCTATTTTCATAGGGGTGACACCCTCCCCCCTTAATTCTGCATGAGGCCCTTCATGCCGATCATGTCAAAACATTAGTTTACATAGCACTAATAGGAGAAGCTCCATAATCATTAATAGTGTCAAGAGCTCTATTGAGGCTTTCCAGAAGACTTTGCGCAAAGGAGATTAAGGGTTTTCCTAACTCAGGGTAATGAAACCGTCCAGGTGGTCTACGTGTTCTGTCTGATCTACGTGTAGTGTCACTAGTTTCAGTACCTATATCGGTTCCTATGTGTATCTCTCTGGCTCTCTGGGGTGGTAGAGGATGTCTCTCGGTCAACAGCAGCTGAAGTTTCATTTGTCTCATCTAGCAAGGTCATCTCCATTTCACCAGAGTGCTGTTCTTGGATGTTCTCCGGTTCCTCTGGTTCAACTGCTGCAGGGGGTATACTAACAGGCTCCACTTGGAGGTTTACTTTTGGCTCCTCCAAGTGATGGGCGGGTTCTGCAGCGGCTAAGGGAATGGATGGCATCACGGTGGGTTGCAGCGTTACTGGAATATCAAGCACCTCAAAGAAGCGTTCCTCTGGAATGACAGACGGCTGGAAAGAGTAGCACGACAAATCATCCTCGGAGTCAAGGTTCTCCTCAGGGGGTTGGGGTTGACTCCATAGGGTTTGTGGTTGTTTGGATATTCACCAGAGGTGCTGACTTTTCAGGTGGCGTTTTCCTTCGGACACAACGTCCACGTCTTTATCCTGTTTTCCACATCAGCAGCCATCTTAGGCCAATAGAATCTTGACCGGACTAAATCCAGGGTTCTTTCCAGGCCCATGTGCCCCATATTATCATGGAGGCACTGGAGAATGGTGGATCTCAGTGATTTGGAGACCACAAAATGGTAAGTAACATCACTGTCTGTTTGCCGAGTTCTGAAAAGAAGACCATCTCTCAATTCCAGTTTTTTCCATTCTTTAAGCAAAAGTTTAAACTCCAAGGAGTCTGGATTTACATTGGGTTTTGCTACATCTGCGGCCTCCAAGAGCTCAACTACAGTAAGGTGATGGAGGGCAGATTATCATCAGTCTCACTCAAAAGATGTCGGTGACAGAGAGCATGTATGGTCTCAACAGACAGGCTCTGGTCAGGAGGTGAAGACAAATGGTGAGAGGCGAATTGTTTCATCCGTTCCCTTTCCTCCAGAGAAACATGGTCATCTTCCAGAGCATTGTGTGGTCGTCTGGAAAGACCATCTGCATCTTGATTGCATTTCCCTGCACGATATTTAATGTTGAAATCGAAAGTGGAAAGGGCAGCCAACCACCGATAACTGGCAGTGTCAAGCTTGGCAGAATTCAGAATGTATGTAAGAGGATTATTATCTGTCACTACAGTGAATGTGTTGCCATACAAATAATCTTGAAATTTCTCTACAATGGACCATTTCAATGCATGAAACTCCATCTTGTGAGCTGGGTATCGCTTCTCACAAGGGGACAGTCCTCTACTTGCATAGGCAATTACTCGCATTTCACCATCCTGTTCTTGATAGAGGGCGGCACCTAAACCAAAGGTGCTCGCATCCGTGTGGAGAACATACGGGAGTTTCGGATTTGCATATCCTGATGCAAATGCTGGTGTTGAGGTGCTGATGTTAGTTTCTCTATGACAGTTTCAAAAGCTTGCTGGCACTCAGCTGTCCAGCGATTCGCGAAAGGCTCCTTGACACTGAAGTACGTTCCAGGGTTAGCTGTTACTCTCTTTCCCTTGTGGTAGGGTGGGTAACCCTTTGTGAGGTCATTCAAAGGTTTCACAATTTTTGAATAGTCCCTCATATATCGACGATAATATCCCGCAAAGCCTAAGAATGACTGAAGTTCTTTGAGATTTTGGGGTCTGGGCCATGTGCGGAGAGCACTGACCTTTTCAGGACCAGTTTCTACACCTTTGCTTGGAACAATATGCTCCAAGTAATGCACCAAGCTTTGGAAAAAACTGCACTTTGAGGGAGAAAGCTTCAAGCCGTGTTCTCTTAATTGTTGCAGGACATGTAAAAGCCTAGTTTTGTGTTCCTCTAGGGTGCTAGAAAAGACTATTACGTCATCTAAAAACGAATCACTCCATTTCTAACCCACACACATAATTTATGGGGGTTCTGTCGGGGCAAGGTGACAAGACAACATTCTACGAGGATTCCCTCTGGTAAGGCAGATGTTACAGGCTGTTCTACCACTGCACACTCCCCAGGGATGTTAGTTTTAACATGACCTTCAACAAGGACTCTTCCGTGAGCAGGTATCATTTGCCGCACTTTGCCTTTCAGTGTCATCAAGCCAATCCTGCCTGTCGAACCGACTACCTGTCTGTGCTTGAGTTTGTGAAGGATTTGTCGGTAGCCATGGACAGGGGTCAAGTCATTTGGCTTCCTGTGGTGACAGTGTTCACTATATAAGACATCAAGAGCATTTGTTCCTATTAGTACAGGTACATCACAGCTACTACGCACGTCTGGAGTGACTAAAGCTAAAGTACATACTTCAGGTTCATTTTCAACAAAGTTTTTTGGAAACTTCAGACTGATAGGTACATAGCCCAAATATTTTGAACATTGGCGCCTTCAACATCTAGGCCTTCAACTGGTTGAATGGGACTGTCTGATAAATGATTATTGTAAAAGGAAACAGATATGGTGGTCACTTGTGACCCGGTGTCCAGGACACAGTTGCAGTTAACACCTGATACAATGACATCGGCTGTACATTTCTGTCCAATGAGGCCCTTTGGGAAGTGGGGTGAATTGTCTGTTGAATGTGACTGACCGGATACTTTTAGGGTAGGTTTGACTTTGGGACATTTGTGTTGTGCAGCTCCTGATAGTCCCACCTCAGGAACTGAGATCAGTTTAACTGTTGCTCATTCTCTTTTTCCCAGGATTGTAGCCTTCGCTCAAAATCTGTGCGCTTCTCATGCACTAACTGAGGGTTTGGATCGTTGCTGCAGGATGGAGCAATGTGGCCGTCCTCACCACACCTGAAACAGTACCCTGGGTGCGGCTTCTTTGTAAGGTTTGATTCGGTTGGGGAGTGTTCTTCACAGGGCATGTTGGTTTTGGGTTTTTGTTTCTTGATTTGCTTGGTGGTTTTCTGGTGTGAACCATTGTTCAGTGATGCTTTTAAAGAAGCCATCTGAGTCTGCAGCATTGCAATTTGCTATTCAAGCTTTTGTGTATCAGGGGAAGGTTCCAGGCCTGTCTCACTCAGGCTGTACTCTTCCGCAAAGTGGGCATTGGCCTGTGCTTTTGCTCTGGGTAAACCCAAATGCTGTTTCATGCGGCTAGCCTTAGCAGCTTGCCGGTCCTCTTCAGTACGCAGCAGAAGGAGCAACTCAGAAAACAGGGGTGGGTCTTTCTTCTTCTGTTCAAACTGAAGGCTGGTTATCAGGGCATTATTCCAGCAGCCCCTACAAAACTGCTTGAGGAGCTGGCGGTCTGATTCAGCAGCAACAATACCACCTCTCTTCACCACTTTGCTCAGGATTGTACATAATCTCTGCAAGTAAGCTGAAGGTTTTTCACCTGAGTTCTGGTTGGTGTTCAGGAAGCGGGCAAAAAGCTCATCTCCATCATCCACAGTGCCATACGCGGAGTCAAGAAAGCTTAAGTAGTCATATGGGCAGCAGGTGGAAGAAGGCTCTCTACTATCTTTCGTACAGTGTGTTTGTCAGACACAGTAGCATCAGTTAAGAAGAATTCAACATTGCTGCGCCATGTATCATAGTCAGATTCGGAAGACGTACAGGGGATTTTCCCGGAGAAGGGTCTCAGCTTGAGGCGATCAGGAGAGAAGTCACTGTTCTCAATTACATGCTCAACAACTACTTTCTGAACGGCAGGGGCAGTAAGATGTTCAGAAGCTAAGGGAAAGGCTTGTGCTCATGGTGCAGCTGGGGCATCAGCAGTGTAGGGAAGTGTCTGTGCTCGTGGTGCAGCTGGGGGGCCAGCTACACTAGTGACTGAATCTGAGTCATGGGAGTGAGCTAGATCAGTGTCTAGTAGTGTGCGATTCACAGTTTCATGACCTGGTGGTTCATCATGGGTGGTGTCATTAGAGGGTCGCAAAGTCGGTACCACTAAGTTTAGCTACACCTTGTAGTTAAGCTATGTAAAAATCGGTTAGGCTAGAACTTTTGTCAGCTACATACAACTCAGAGAGGAGCTAAATGCGGTGAACGACATCTGGGTTACTGCTAGGTCGTTTGCAAGGCAAAAGATCATGAATGAAAGCAATGGGTTCACCTGATGTGAATTCTACCATGGCAGTGTTTTTAAACTGAGGGTCGGCACTAGTTACTCTAATTATTCTCTCGATGGAACCAGGTGTGGCTTGGTATTCCATAACATGATTATCTTCATCTTCCCCTGTTAACCCCCCCACAAGGAGTGAGTTTGGCACCTTCACGTTCTGTGCTTGAATTACATCCATCTCAGACTATTTTACCAAGAAAGTACTTAAAAATGACGAGCATCAGTGTTCACAGAAAGAATGCAATAAATATGCCAACTGTTCGACCCAGGACAATGCTCTCTGCGAGATTGTGGGTGTGTCTTTGGAGGAGAATCTTGTGGCTCTGTTCATGGCACCCTGACTTTCTGAATCTTGCTATGTGAGTTTTGCCAGTGTTTTTGCCTGCTTGTGAATTGAACTCTGCCTGTTTTTGACTCCGTTTCTGCCTAAGCCCTTTGTACCTCTGCCTGCGTTTTTGCCTTCTTGTGAACTGAACTCTGCCTGTTTTTGACCTTGGATTTTTGCCTCACTCTGTTTGCCTTGTTGTTTATTAAACCAGCACTGTTTCATCATCATTGCCTCTGGGTCTGTTTTTGGGTCCTCAAGCCTTGCTCGGCCACACGGGCCCTGACAGCAGTAGCCTATGTACTACAGCATGTGCCATTTCAAAAACTGCCATAGGTAATTCTAAACCAATTTTGGAAGACAAGGGTGACGTTTGAGCCACTATTGCAAAACCTATTCGGTAGGGGAGTATTTAGCACAAGCATATGTGATTTATGGTAACGGGCAGATGAGTCATCTCAGAAATTACACATTGTGCACAATGTGCATACTTGCACACCTTGAGAGCAACTTAGATAGTTTTTCCCACAAGGGCTGCTGTTACTGGCCTTCTGAAGAAATGGCCCTCCCTCTTTGTCCAGGAGGGATTAAAACACCCCAGCTGAAATATCTGTCACAGACTGATTAATGCATAACCCACATCAGCGCCATTGAAATAAAGTCTTATCTGCAATAATGGTGAGTGTTCTGTCCACAGGTTTTAAGTGCATTGAAGGGAAAATGTTTGAATTGTTTTTTCCTGTAAATGTATTTGTTGCTAAATTATATTCTAGGTTATAGAAAGGACGACACACGGGTATTTTGTAAAGAAAGTACGAACCTTAATTTTGACACGTGTGAATGTCTACATTTACCATGAGCCATGTTAGATGCACGGAGTGGAACAGTAGAGGCACGTCCTTAAGCAACGAGCTCGTTCTTGACTTTCTTACATCTTTCTCATGCCCACGACAGCGATGTCTGTAAGAGTCCGAGTTGCTTGTAACTTTGGTTCAGCTGTGTGCTTGCTTTAGATGTATTTTTTATGGTTTATTCATCGTAAATCCATGTTAGCAGCTACGATTTGATGGTAATCTACGTCTGGGTTAATAATTTAACTAACGTAACTGTATCAAAACTAGCGATCTCTTGAACCTGCGAGTCAGGCTCTAAGTTTCTTTTGTGCTATTTGTTGTTGCAGTTTTACTCGCTTTTCACCTGTCATCTGAAAATAACGGAGCAAGGCCCTGGCGTTCCTTGATGTCAACAAAAATATGAACATAAAATTGATCTTACCTCTTTTCTTTCTCTCTTGACAAGTATTTCCTGCTGGCTTGTGATGGCTATTGATGGGTGATTTTGTAAAAAATGACTGCTTTCTCTAGTCTGTAAAGAGATCTGTTGGTGCCCTGCTGATCCTGTGTTCATTGGCCCCACTTGCTTCTTCGTACTGCTACTCAGCCCAGGGAGGTAAAGAACAATGCCTTTGATCATTAGTGCATTTTGTGAGAATAGTTCGTTGTCTAACCTTGAAAATTAAAACACCTAAAGTCTATATTTGGGCACACAGCTCTCAGTTCTTGATAAGTTCTTGTAAGAACAATTCACGATAGCAGTTATATAGCCATAGGCTATGAAGTGCACCTTGTGTTTTTAAAGGATGTTTTTACTCAGCCATAACCTTGATGTTCCTGTACTGTGGGGTGATGTGATGATGTTATCATGAATGGATATGATGAATTCCTGTTGCCCATGTCTCTGAAATAATGTGGTCAATTACAAAATGATAATAATAATAATAATAATAAAATCATAGATATGCATACACAGTTACTTCAGATATGAATTTGGAGTATTGGGTCGGTTTTAGTAATCAGATTGTATAAATTTTCTTGGCAAATTCACTTAACGCAGACATGGCAACAGTGGCATAAGTGGGATAATTCATCCACATCCAGTGTAATACACACATCAGTCAAATAAAGGTGTATATCATATAATATACCCGTTTGCCAAAAATCATGTTTGAGGACATGTTTGAAGAAATGAATAGCACCAATAGTAAAGTTTACACTGTTTATATTGCCAGTGTCTTTGTTTTACCTTCAGTGACGTCAAATAACACGTACAGCAACAAAACAAAGTGAATGAAGTTTGACATTCAGTTTGTCCTTTACTCATTATGCACCTCTGAATGCTTTCCTGTTATGTAGGCAAGTGTCAGGATCCAGTTGATAAAACATTCCATGCTGCTGGAACTTGGATAAACAGCAGATGTGAGAAGTGCTCTTGCACATCTGACACAGTCAGATGCTGTGCAATGTAAGTGTTCTTAGCACTCTATTAAATGGACTGCATTTATATAGCGCTTTTCTACTCCTCCGAATACTCAAAGCACTTTACAGTATATGCCTCACATTCACCCATTCACACACATGCATTCACACACCGGTGGTAGAGGCTGCCATGCAAGGTGCCAACCTGCCACTGGGAGCAATTTGGGATTCAGTATCTTGCTCAAGGACTCTTTGATGGGGTCAGGCACAGTGGGGCCACACCTCTACCACCTGCGTCACCATCGCCACTCCTTTAAAAACAATTGATCCAAGCAAAATAAAAGATACACCAAAAGAAACATAGCCATCCAAGTGAATTATTACTCCATATACAGTGAGCATGAACTCTGTGCATGTCTGTGTATTTCTTCACTTTTTCAGAATGCCTAGAGTAACAGGATATCCCGATGACTGTGAGGTGAAGTACAACTGGAAGCAATGCACTTATCGTGTTGTTAAGAAGGATGACAACACTATTACTTGTCTGCACGGATTAATTGGAAAGTGATACCCTTTAATGAATGAATCAATGGCTATCTTGTGCATTGCATAACACATTAAAGACCATTGAAAGATCAAATGCTGTGTGAAGTCTTTAATAGTCTCGCCATAGTCAGTAACTGTATGTTGGAGAACTTGGCCAGATTGCCGTGTTGGTCACTTGTTTTAGTTTGACATTCCACATTTCTCAGACATTTTAGGACATTTGACAGTGAAATTCATTACATTTTATCCAGTCACTGCATTTGATTCATTTCATTGTCTTCAAAGTTTAAAATCTGGTATACTTATAAACAGTACTAAACAGTAGAAGATAACTCCAAGCACATTTTCTCCCAGATTAAGATAAAGAATGTGAGTCTGTCAGAGACACACCATTCATAACATAACAAAAAAAAGAAAAAAAACCTTGCTTGGACAGTATCTCTTACTCATTTTACTCATAGCCATTGGACTGCACTGATTAGGATTCACATTTGTGTGCACTTTCGTGAAAATGTGTCAAACATTATGGACCACTATGTACATCTACCTCTTTGTTTATCAGGGCTTATTTACACATATCTAGATATTTTTATAGCTGGATAGTTTTTTTTTTTTTTTAAATCCGTTTGAGCCTCCCATTTACACATAATCAGAGTTTCGCCTCAAACCTCAAAAAGATATGTATATAAATGCCCTCCAAAGTGGAGATTCTTCAAAACGCTGAATTCTGTGGACGTGTAAACACAATTCAAGAAGAAAATCTGATAAAAAAGAAATGTGGTTTATAAAAATATTTAGACGCGTGAATACAAGCCCTCACTCAAGAATTGTGATGGTTTCATGTAGTTAAAAAAAGGTTCTATTTAATGACATCAGAAAGGGGAGGTTTATGCTTAGTTACTTAAAATCTCAACTGCACAACTGTAAGCCACCATGAGAAATACAGTTCATCTTTTAACTGTCTACTTGAAATCTTCACACATGTACACATGGTTTGGTTGCCCATGATTTTCTATTTTCCAATATGATTTAATGTTGGTCAGTGAGTGTGCATGCATGTAATTTAGATAAGATACTATACATACTGGTGAACATCTGTTGTGAATGTCCATGTGTGCATCCAACATAACTCCAGCCTAATGCAAATACTTACAGTATCCCAGTAAATGTCAAAGTAGCCCATATCTGCCATGTGTATGGCAAGCTAGATCTGCGAGACCTGAGAAGCTGTTGTGCATACCTGCACTAGCAGTGTAGTATTTTTGAAACTTGCTGCTTGTGTCTGTAATAGGGGAATTTCACTCTGATACTGGTCCTTCGTGCTCTAGTGCCACTGGCCTATGTTGCCTGAGTCCAAAAGAAGGATGAGATACACATTTGAACTTTTTTAAAAATCTTTTTTACCTTTTTTGCTAACTTTTTAATGATGCAAATTGGCCTTATGCCCTACAAATACTCACAAATTATGCATATCTATAAATATAAATTCATAGGTCATAAGTCATAACATCTACATTTGTACATTTAGCAGAAACTTTTACCCAAAGAAACTAACCTTTGTCAGTTACTCTTCCTGAGAGAAAATTGGGGTTAAGTGCCTTGTTCAAGGGCACAATGGGGGTCTGACGCACAACTTGTCAGACTACTGGCATATCAGCCAGGTTCCTTAACTTACAGACTTGACCTGTGGTGAATGTACTATACATCTGTACTAAATAGACCCTTGCCAGGATCTTTCTGAAAAATACTGGCACCCTGTTGGCTCCACATGGACAAACAGTTGATGCAACCCCTGCAGTTGCTCAGTGAGGGCAATGGACTGCTGTGGCATGTAAATATACCACATAACCGTGCAGGTGTGATTTAGGGTTGTGTCACACAGATTGAAAAAGTGTGGAGCCCTTTGTATTGTACCTCTGGTTTTCGGTTTGAAGAAGTCTGTGTTTGAGCCTCTATCAGTGCATATACCAAGAACTGAAGTATCAATTGCATGTCCATTTGAATTCACCCCTCTTCTCTACTGGCCTAAGCTAGATGAATAGTTAGGCCTAAGTTAAGTAAGAGCGCTTTGTCACTTATAGGCCCTCTCCTCTCTTCTCTTGTCTCCTTCTTTCACTTTTTGACTCACTTTTCACTTTTTATTTATTTATTTTTTTTACATTGTTATTTTATCTAGTTTACTTGATATCTGGCTGTTTTGGGGTTTTTTGGTTTGGTTGTCTACGTTTATGGGATTTTGGATTGGTCATCTACTGTGGTTGGCATGTTACCTGCATTATGACTTGAAGAACTTTTACATTGATGGTGCAGATGATTTTTGCACATATAAATCTGAGACTGGGGTAGAGAGCTGGGTGTGAAATGTAATTGTATGAGGTAATATGTCAAGATGTTTTTTGTAATATTGTGTGTGTTAAGTTTTTGAATTTCCTGAAAACAGAAATTCCTTTTTTCAGTTCTATATGGCTACCGAGATATTTTCCTGACCTCACCAAATATTGAATATGAATAGTATATGATTTTTGTCCTCATTGGAAATACTGAAAATCACTTTCATTCTGACCATATTTTGACCAGGCTGATGAATAAGAAGGAAGAAGACGAACAGACAAGAGCTGGTAGTGCAGGAGACTCCTGAGAGAGATTTTAAGATGTCAAACCTAAGTTAACGCTAACCTTCTTCATCCATTCTCTTTCTTTTGAACTATCTTCTCTCGTCTCCTACACACACACACAATCAGTAGACAATCAGAGAATTTGTGGATACTGATATGTATCCTAAGTACGATAATTAATTAGTTGTAATAATATTGCCAGGCTACATGCTATTTATTTACATGTATCATATTCTCCTTATCTCAGATATGAATACTGTATGGCTTGGAGGCCTTAGTGAAGAGAAGAGGATCAGGAGGCACCTTTCTGGTCCCTTCACAGCTGAGTGAGAGAAGAGAGGATGAGTCAGCACTGGAGGCACTACTATTACATCATAAAACAAAGAAGCTACGGGATGGCAGAGGAACTAGCCTATTCATTAGAGGTGACCCGTGTTAAACATTGTGTTCTCAATCTATATCTGTCTCCTTCAGTGGCCAAATTCTTTACTGATTCCTATTCCTTACCGGTCATTGATGTGACCTTCATAGACTGGGACATGTGCAGACAAGCAGAGCTTGGAGCTTGTAGGTGAGAGTCTGGAGTAACATTATACAGTGCTGTTCACCTGACTGTCAGGCAAAAACAACACGTGCGCTGCACGCATCCAAGTATCGGCGCTTAAGGACGTGGCAGTTAGTCAGTGCTTGAGCAATCAAGTATTTTTTTAAAGATTTTCAGTGTAAATGTACGTAATGCACAAGCAATACAGGATCATGGATATGAGTAAATGAAAACAACTTGGATTGAATTTGATTGAATTACTTTGACATCTTCCACCTGTACATTGTCTTTACCCCATAATAGTGTGTTTTCATGTGGACAGGGTATTTTTAACCTTTATCTAGACACAAGAGCCCTCATGTACATGTATGTTTATGAAAGGGACAGAATAGGCGTGTTTGTGTGTGTGTGTGTGTGTGTGTGTGTGTGTGTCTGGAGCATATACTGTTACTGTCAGCAGTAGGAGAGAGGACTCCAGATGGACCTGTCAGGAAGAGGGACTTTGGACAGTAAGGCAGATGACATGAATGTGGAGTAGCAGCGCCCTCTAGTGATGTGAAGGTGAGCATGCAACAGGGATCCTGTACTGTCCATAGTGTTATGTGCTCAGATACAAATACACCACATAGCCTAAACCTATACTACTCCACTTTCACAAAATTAGATATGCCTGAAAAAAGACATATGAAATTGCCTCAGAAACTGCCTCATGTCGGCGTTAGGCTACTGTCGGCCTAGACGACGTGGCATGATAAATCGACGACAGTTGAGGCTAACCTACCGGATCTTAATTGTTAGTAATTGTTAATGCGCTGCAACACAGCAGTTGGTTGGGGATGTGTAAATCATGGGTTTGAGGCACAGCCCCTCCTGGTGGTGTCAGAGCAGGCGAACTTCTAACCAGACTCGTCTTTCCGGGTGTTGTGGGGGCAGAGCCATTAATACCTATGCTTTCACTTTTAGTTCCCGAAGGCTAGCCGCACGAACAACACAACATGTTGCAACTGCTGTAAGTTAGGCAATTTTCTGTTTCGCCAACTTAAATCAGTTTAGCATATTCTACATTTAACATTATTTACTTGATGTAATGCTTTCTATTTGTGATGGGCTTGTATGTCATGTTGAGAACTTAGGCTATGCATCAAGCCTAAGGCCTAGCCTACGTCGGGCCTGTGCCATGTTAGGTTGAGGCTAATGACTGAAATTACTCATTTCATTTCACAGTGCGTTTGTAATGGCTCCTGTAATATTTTACAAGTGCCTGATCTCGTTAATTGTTGAGCAGAGAGCGGTAGAGAGCAGTATAGCTGTTGTGATATTTTAACCAATTAGTCCATGAGACAGAGGGCTGGTCGGTACAATCCGAGGGCAGTAATGCCACCCTAGAGTTCGAAAATAAATGATGGCATTGCATTAATGGATGCTTTTTGTGTGTTCCCGATCTCTTTATGCCCAATGCAGCAATCAATGTCATTGTTTGCAAACACTGGGCACGTAGTAGACTACAAATAAGAAAGCGTATCGCTTTGAGGTAAAAAGTTGCTGTGGGATGACTGTCGACTTTAACATGAAACATATAAACAGTAAAAAAACATAAGAAATATAAAAACACGGATTGAAGCTTGTGGCTTAAATTCTTTTCTTCTTCTCTTTTGACGAGGACTGCCAGTGATGTGTTGTTAATATTTGCTGATGTTACATTGAAAACTTACATGAATGGCATGAATTGTTTTCTTCCTCTAGAGCACTTCGCTTGTCCATCTGTGTAGTGGAATTAGACTGTCTCCTCTTCCTTTGAAAATACAGGTGGGTAATTCAGCACTAAGTTAAACAGTTTTTATTAGCACATACAAATGAGATCTCATACCATTCACAGCCTTTCTGTAGAATCTTTCTGTACAAGTTGTTTGTTGAGAATGGAACAGAATAAACAGCCATAGTGACATACACTATTGTAAGAGAGTCATCCTCTATCTGCAAGGTTGAGAGAAAAGTGGCACACATCTAAGAATACTCATATAAATGGTTGATGAGATGCACAGATGTAGATCACAGTAAATACACTGTTCTCCCTGCAGAGTGCTACAACAGAACTGACCCCTGTGAGTCAAGATGAGTGCTTTTCAAAAACCAAGTAAGTCAACATACTGTTGGATGACCATTTACTAGACCAACCGCAGCCATTCTTTCTCATTCTCTCTCTCTCTCACTCTCACACACACACAAATACATACATACATACATACATACATACACACATTTGTTTGTGATCAAGCCTAAGCACCAGATGTTATTTGATGCCTAATACTTATCTGATGGATTGATCAGTTTGCTAATATGTTCTCACTCCTGCTTCCGTGTCAGGTAGTACTCTAATGGCATATATGGTAAAGTGCCATTCCATTTAAACTATTCTGAACAAAAATTCTCGGTCGTCTGTTTATATGCAGTAACATATTCAGATCGGATGTTAGTGGTCATGTGATGTAGGCACACATTCAGCTTGTTTTTAAAATCACCTCAAAATGGTAATCAAAGATGTCTTTTTGGTGCGACTAGGAGGTGAGCACAGTAAATTGCTGTCAGTTGCAGCCTTCATGGTCTCATAGTTGTCGGTGTGTGAGCAAAATGTTGTGGGTGATCACAGCGACAGTGAAATAGCTATCAGAGGCTTTATTTCCACAAAATACAGGCTTGTTCATGTTGAAAGATGAGCGATGAGCATGCACAAAAAAATAGTTCAGTCCAATCGAGTGTTTATATGATTGTTCAATCGGAATAGGATATTTTGTGGGGTGGCTCTATTCTCCCTCCATATGTGGGCGAGCTCTTGTTTTGGCAGAACGTGTCATGGTACTAGCCTCGATCTATCAACAGCTGCCTCATCATCAAGGACACATAAGTCATTAATCTTCATACTATCCCAGCATCCCCACCTGTAATGTGACTGAGCACAAATGGCCTGTTGTGCCAACTGCCCATATTGTTGTCCAGCTACTTTGCTCTCTGCCTCTAAAATACTTAAACCTGCCATAGTGCTTGATAGGTGAACTTGAGGATGGAGGGCTTTGGACCTTGATGTTGTCTATGTCCCTTGAGAGACTTTCGAGTAGTCAATGTCAGGGCAGCCGGGGCCTGCTGGTAAGGGCTTGGAACCAGTTGCCAGTTGGATACCCCTGATCAGTGGACCACGGCTGAAGTGCCCTCTTAACCCTCACTTCTCTCTGGGTGTTGTAGCAGCCCACTGCTCTGGGTTAGAAATATGCCTCACTTCACTGTGTGTTTCACTACTTCACAATTGGGACAAATGCAGAGACCAAATTCCTTGTGTGTGTAAAGACAAAGGACATGTATTATTGATTTGTTTTATAGCGCAAGGAATTGTGGGGCATTCTTTTTTTTTCTCCGTTCATAGGGACCACAGGCAGTGCACACTATGCTAAAGGAGGTTTCAAAGGAAGCATAGAGGCACATTTAGAGAATCTGAGCAGCCCTTACCACAAAATATTTCCAGGCCATTTCATGAGGATAGGAACTTTCCAAAGCAAAAAAACTGAGCGTAGAATGTCTAAATCTCCTCCTCAGTTGTGGGACACAGCTGTACCCTGGGGTTAATGCTAAGCCAACCAAAAGAGGTGTATTTGTATGCTGCACTGCACTGTTGACCATGGTGAGTATTTTGGCTGAGTATTTTGACAGGAAATTAGAGGGATACAGGAATATTTCAGAGGCTGTATTTACAATCCTGGGTTTAATTTGGTCAGTGTTTGCTTGTATAATGCCATAAGTGTCCATAGGTGAGGATTTGGGAGTGAAACCTTTTTTTTTTCAAAGGCAGCTTAATAAACACTGTAATGTCCCTGATCAAGAACATGAGCAAAAAGTTTGAATGGGCAAAATACAAGATGACATGGATAATTTGAAAGTATTTATTACTAATTAAGCAATGCAACATGAGTGGGAGTGGGGTTGGTAGCGGGTGCCGCCATGGCTGTGGCTCGGCCACACGAAGCCGAAGGAAGGCTGAGTGGCGTAGATAACCACAGCCTTGGGGATATCCGCTAACCAACCCCACAACCACCAGTGTTATATTGCTTAATACAATAGTTTTTAATGTCCAAGCAACGCAACAGTTTACAGTAATCAACGGCTTGTGGCTAAAATGTGCTTGTGCACACGCCTGTTTCCTTGACTGTATGTCACATAGCAAGCTGCATCTTCACGCTACTCCACTAAGGTGTTTTCTTTCTGAAGGGAACTGACAAATGCGAAGCTATGAAAACAGCTGTTCTTTTTGAGTGAATAGAACGTTTACGTCCTTCAACTCAATGGAAAATGTGGACTGATTACTAGTTGCAAAGAGTCACCCGTGGTATGTCAGATGATATCTCCGCTCCTAGAGAATGCATCTCGTCCAATTAGAGAATTAGAAATAGTTCGACTGGACTTAGCTGTTCAATAAGACAAAACAATATTGTGCTGCTGGGATGGGATTAAAGGGGAGTGTGTTGCACAATGCATTCTCATTCTCTCTCACACAGACACACAGACTTAAACATTCATGCTAGCATGCTAGAACATATGATCGCAGTTGTCATCAGATCTAATTCTTTACAAAATACGCCAATATTAGCTAAAAGCGCACACACTCCAACATATGTACCCCACTAGCACCGCATACACACACCCACATGCATGCATGCACAAACACACACAATTCTGTGTCAAGGTTGATGATTTAATAGCAGAAAGTGTGTTAATGCATCCTTTTGTTTAACAGAATGACATGATTTCTGTTTCCAGGTGGAGTTCCACATATCTCAGACATGAGGATTGTGCTGCTGGGGAACAGAAATGAAGGGAAGAGTTCATCAGGAAACACCATCCTGGGCAGAAAGGAGTTTGATACTGTAGGGAGAACAGCTGAGTGTGTGAAGAGACAAGGAGAAACATCAGGGAGACACATCACTGTAGTGGAGGCACCAGGATGGTGGAAGAGCTACACAGTAGAGAAAACTCCTGAACGCGATAAACAAGAGATTGTCCTCAGTATGTCTCTGTGTCTCCCAGGACCCCATGCTCTACTCCTAGTCATTGATGTGAGTGACTCATTCAAAGAGACACACAGAAGAGCAGTGCAGGAACACATGGAGCTTCTGGGTGAGAGAGTCTGGAGTCACACTATAGTGCTGTTCACCAGAGGGGACTGTCTGGGAGACACAAGCATTGAGCAGCACATTGAGAGTGGAGGAGAGGCTCTGCAGTGGGTTGTAGAGAAATGTGGGAACAGGTACCATGTAGTGAACAATAAGAAGAGTGATGGTGGCCAGGTGACAGAGCTGCTGGAGAAGATAGAAGAGATGGTGGCAGGAAATGCTGGTCTTCATTTCAATTGTGATGCAAAGATTTTAAATGAGCTGAATGAGAAGAAAAGGGAAGAAGCGAGAAGAGCAGAGGAGAGGAAGATGAAAGTGCAGAAACAGAGAGAGTCTCTCAGATCATCAGCAGGTGAGAGAAATATTTAACTGTTGATTCTACATGAGTACATGTACATGACCCAGCTCTTATCTACCTCATCATCTCTCTGACACACACACACACACACACACACACACACACACACACACACACACACACACACACACAGTCACTCTGACATATGCACTGACACACACACTGACACACACACTCTGACACTCACACACACACACTCTGACACACACTGAAACATACACACACTGACACACACACGGACACACTCTGACACACACACTGACGCACACACACTGACACACAGACACACACACGTACACTCTGACACACACACTCACACACACACACACACACACTCTGACACACACACAGACACACACTGACAAACACACACGGACACATGCACACACTGGCACACACACGGACACACTCTGACGCACACATTGACACACACACACTAATACACAGACACACACACACACACACTCTCTGACACACAAACACGGGCACACACACACATGCACACACACACACACACACTCTGACACCCACACGCACATTCTGACACACTGACACACACACACACACACTTTGACACAGACACACACAGACAGACACAGACACACTCACACACTCTGACACTCTCTGACACACAAACACTGACACACACACTGACAAACACACACACACACACTGACAAACACACACAGACACACACACATACTAACACATGGACACACTCTGACGCACACACTGACACACTAACACACACACAGACTCTGACACACAAACACTCTGAGACACACAGACACACACACACAGACACACACACACACACTCTCTGACACACTCTGACACACACCCACTCTGACACAGACAGACACACTTTGACTCACAGACACACTGACACACACACACACACACACATCCTGACACACTGACACACAAACACTGACACACACACAGACACACACACACACTGACACACACACACACACACACACATTGGCACACACACATGGACACACTCTGACACTCACACACACACTGACAAACACACACAAACACACACTGACACACACATTCTGACACTCTCACACACACTCACACTCTGACACACACACTCTGATACACACATTGACACACACAGACACACAATGACACACACACACACTGACACACACTCTGACACTCACACACACACACACACACTGACAAACACACGGACACACTCTGACGCACAGACACGGACACACTCTGACGCACAGACACACACACACATTCTGACACACTGACACACACACACACACACTGACACACACACACACACACAGACACCTTGACACAGACACACACAGACAGACACACTTTGACACCCACACGCACATTCTGACACACTGACACACACACACACTTTGACACAGACAGACACAGACACACTCACACTCTCTGACACACAAACACTGACATACACACACACACACACTGACAAACACACACAGACACACACACATACTAACACATGGACACACTCTGACGCACACACTGACACACTAACACACACACACACTCTGACACACAAACACTCTGAGACACACACACACACACACAGACACACACACACACACTCTGACACACACCCACTCTGACACAGACAGACACACTTTGACTCACACACACACACACATCCTGACACACTGACACACTGACACACACACACACACACACTGACACACTCTCTGACACACAAACACTGACACACACACAGACACAGACACACACAGACTGACACAGACACACACAGACTGACACACACATGGACACACACTCTGACACTCACACACACACACACACGCACACTCTGACACACACACACACTGACAAACACACACAGACACACTGACACACACACGCACAAACACACACTGACACACACACTCTGACACTCTCACACACACTCACACTCTGACACACACACTCTGACACTCTCACACACACACACACTCTGATACACACATTGACACACACACACACACACACACACACACACACTGACAAACACACAAGGACACATGCACGGACACACTCTGACGCACACATTGACACACACACACTAACACACAGACACACACACACTCTGACACACACACACACACATTCTGACACACTGACACACACACACACACTCTGACACACACACACACACATTCTGACACACTGACACACACACACACACTCTGACACACTGACACACACACACACACACAGACTGACACACCCACACTCTGACACACACACACACACACACACTGACACACACACACACTCTGACACACTCTCTGACACACAAACACTGACACACACACAGACACAGACACACACACACATGGACACACTCTGACGCACACACTGATACACTAACACACACACACACTCTGACACACTCTGGCACACAAACACTCTGACACACACAGACACAGACAAACACACACTCTTACAGACTTACACTCTTACACACAGACACACACACACACACACACACACACACACACACACACACACACACACACACACTCACACACACACTGACACACTCTGGCACACAGACACAGACACAGACAAACACACACTCTTACAGACACACACACACAGAGACACACACACACACAGACACACACACACACACACTCTGACACACACCCACTCTGACACACACGCAACACATTACGTAATAACACTGCATTTTGTTATAGCCTGACAAAATGTAATAAATTCACTCCATTATGTAATATACGCAATATGTAATAATTTACACATTTAGTAATACATTTCTTAAACGCAATAAGTAATATATGTTTTTGCATTTTGTAATACATTACAGATTGTGGAGGCTATTACAAAATGCAGGACCTGATTTTTTTTTTATAATGAAAATGTAATCACATGGTGCATTATGTAGTGATCAATAAAAATTCCTATCTTTTCTGCACTCTGATCTAGTAGGCACATATAGCACACCACATACCCTAAATAATTACATAAAAATCTATAAAAAGTCTATAACAAACAGTCTTGTCTTTATTTGTGCACAGGCCCTGGAAGTAAAACCTTGGCAAAGAGTCAACTGGTCTGGATTTAGGCCATGCATCTAAGTTTCACTGCTTCAGGTTTGACCCTTGAGAAACCCAAAGGCCCTTACTTACAAAAAGATGGATGAATGGATGGATGACCAGTCCAGGCAGGACATTATGTGGGTGCAGTTTGTAGCATAGACTCAGACAGACGCTAGACTGGTGAAACAGAGAACAGTGCCACTACTTTATGACAATATTTGATACATAGAGATTGACACTTCCGTTAATATCTTACAATCCTACAGCATAGTCATGGGAACTGACTGAGCACGGCAACAGTCAGGCAACATCACTAATTAACCAAACTAAGCAACTACACAGCTATAAATATTGTAAATTACTTAAATGACATATCGGTACCTCCCTGTAGAGGTCACAAACACAATAACAGGCAGTAATAGGCTGTAATAATTTAATGTGAAATAAAGAATTCAAGTAATTAAAAACCAAACAAAGCAGCTATGGTACACAAGCTTCACAGTACACATGATGAATACGAAGTGGAGAATTTACAAAAAGGGGTTTTCAGGAGCCAAACGCAATCCAAAATTATGTATTCAAGCAATGGAAAGAAAAACAAGGCAGCTATGGCACAGCAATACACACCAATCACATGATGAAAAATGTTTTTCAGGGGCCAATTCAGCAGAAAGAAAAACAAGGCAGCTATGGCACAGAAGCTTACACACTAATCCCATGATGATTATGCAGGGGAAAAAACTATTCAGAAAGAGTACTAAATGTTTACATACAGTATGTTTGAACTAAAATAGGCCATGGCTCGGTCAAATAGGACCTGGAAACTATATATAGCAATTGTACGTACAGTACACAAATAATGACACTACTACTTCCAAAATATATCAGTGATTTTAAATTGACCATGACCAACATGCTTAAGCAGAAACCAGGCCATCATCCAATTGCTATTTTTGCTAAATGACTGTCTTAGTCTCTGTCACGGACTGAGCCATGACGCTCACGCAGACACTCACTCACTCATTTACTCACTCACTCATTCACACAAGCGCACAGTGCATTGGCAGCCATTTGCCGGCAATGTTTAAACAGCTAAGCTGACCGGTTGCTGTGAGTTTGAACTTCATTTCCATTACCGTTTGCACTGTTCGTATATCTGGTTTCAAAGCATGTCGTACTCCACCATTTGCAATAACATTTCATTAAGCCTGACATTGTTACAAGGGTGCAGGGAAAGGCCTACCAGCATTTCTAGTAGCAATTGTTTGGTCTTTAACACACGTTTACCATTTACACTTTATATTCGTAATCATCATCATTTCTCATCTGTTTTAAGCATGTCTGGTTGTAAAGAATCACAATTATACACACTGGCTGTTTAAAATAACGAACTTTATTTAGTATTTAGCATTTACAAAACACTACTGTTTCTGTTATTCACCGAACTATCCGAACTTCCTGGTTGTCGTGGGGAAACCGAGGGAATGTTCCACTGAGTAGATATGGTTGAGTTCCCGGGTGTTTTGTGGACTGCGCTATTGTGACAGGGGTGTTTTAATGGTGAAGGGGAAATATGTATTTTATTATGCACTTAAGGCTTTTTGGTTAATGGAAATAATTTTGAGTGATTGTGTATTTTGTTTTTGTTTCTTTCAGTTATTATTTGATGATAATCATGTTGTTATTTAGTTAATTAATTTGAGTTTGCAATTGGGCTACTCTGTGGGAGGGGCTACAGCTAGCTGTGCTCTGTATTAGGCCCCAGAGCCTCAGTTGGGGAGGGAGTGTTGAAGTGGAAGGTACGTGGCTCTTGGCTGTTGAAAAGTGTTGTGCAGGGTCTTTTGATTTAGCCTGGCAAACTTAAGCCTATTTATTTTCTTGTTTTCTCAGTTTTTGGTTTGAATTTTTGCATTTGAGTTTGGTTTATTTATCACTGTAAATATTTGCATGTTTTTAGAAAAAATTTTGAAAAGGGAAAAAAAAAAAAAAATTTTCCTTTTGAGGAACAAAGTTTTTGGCCTCCCTCTGTCTGCTCCGCCGCCGACTATCCTGCCACAGTCTCATTGCAAGACCGCTACTACGTCCCGCATTATTGTAGAGCCTCATCATACTAACAAAATTGTCATTATTACAATCCAGGCCAAAGTTTTGAGTTAAAGCTTCTCTGAGGTAAATCTGAGGATGGAATGATTCAGCAAGACTTTGAAAAAGTTAAGAAACTCTGTTAAATACCCCGAGCATTGACATGTCTGCATCAAGCGTCAATTAGATGATATATGAGAGTAATTCTGTTGGCAGGATGGGCATTCCATGTTCTCCATTGCTTTCATTATCTAGGGGTCGATGTAGCTGGACATCATCTCTGGGTCCACCTAGTTGGGCATCATCTTGAGGTGTGTCCAGTTGGGCATCACTTTGAAATGTGTCCAGTTGGGCATGATCTTGGAGTTCATCGAATTGAGCATAATCATGAGGTTCAGTTGGTCTTATTCTTTCTCTCTCAGCTTCCAAGATGTTTTCAACAAATGAGGAGACTGATCCTTCCAGACTTAAATAGTGCTCCCCGTGTCCCTCAGCAATATGTCCAAGGACTAACAACAGATTGCTATCGCTGTATGTACGGGATGGAGAAATAATTGAAGATGCATCAGCACCCAATGACGACACAACAAGAAATTGAACAAATCTCAGAGGCCCTTTGTAGTGTGATATGGTCCCCATATGTCCCACCTTGAGACATTCTGTTCAAATAGCCATCCCAGTCACTTCCATCAACAAAGTGTGATAAAGGTGTTCCATGAGCATAAGGATTAGACTTCAGATCTTGCAAAATTTCCTCTCCTAAAGATGCAGCAGATCTGAAAATTCCACATATGACTAGCTGATTAACTATTGCTGCAAACTGGCAATTTCCATCTGGTGCCGGATCAAATCGCACATTCAGATGCATAGAAATGAAATCCTCCAGTCTGTGTCTATGTGTGTATTCTATCAAAAGTGGATGTGAAGGTTTTGAAGACTTGGAGTGTAATCTTTCTTTCAGTCATGTTGTACTTGTGACGTCCGATACAAAGAACCATCTTTCTTTTTGGGATCTGGAACACCACTTTGTATTTCGCAACTTTACATTTCGTTTCACAATTTTGCCGGTCAGTACCCGATACTTTCTTGAGCCTTGATCTTTCACCCTGACCAAAACTGCTTCATCAACATGGTAAACAGATGGTGGGTTTTGCTTAGATTTAAGCCTGATCATCCGCTTGTTACAGAACTCAGTAGCTTTCTGTGCCTGTCTTCTACATTTATTCTGTTTAGACCGAAACTGAAGTCGCTGTTCTAGAGAGGGTTCAGAGAGTGGTTTATTTAAATATTCCTTTCTAATAGAAGAAGGAGACCCTGATAAGGGATGCATTATCCGATTGCTTTTTCTCCCATAATAAATTTGAAATGGAGTCATCCAGCCTAACACTTCTTTGGGGTCTTCGTTTAGCACTCTGGAATATATAGGCAGATGTTTTACCCAATTAACCCCACTTCTCTGAAATCTTATCTTGACTTTGAAATCTTTCCTTGACTTTGTGGATGGTAGGGTGAACTCTGTATTATTCTGACTTGCATGGACTCCATCAGCCTTCTCACTGCTCCTTGGAATTCAGTCCCTCTGTCATGCTGCAAAACTTTGGGGGGGCCATGTTCAAAATAGATGGTATCCAGATGGTTTGCAATTTCCACACTATGTTTACTCTTCAATGGTCTCAACCATATATATCGACTGAAAACATCGATTACAGTAAGTATGTATCGATATATTGAACAGCCCTGAGTAATCTTCCATTTGCCCATATTAAGGAGGTCAATCTGATGTCGAACTTGTCTGGCTGTAATGGGTCTTGGAATGGGTTTGTTCCCAAACCTAGCTTTATTTAACTGGTACCGTTTAGATCTATCCAAAGTGTTCTGGATCTTCCGTTCACTAATGCCTGAATATTGTTCCTTCATGCGTTTGTTAAGTTTCCTAGCCCCAGATCCTCTTGTATCATCCATACATTTGCAAATCACTCTTGTATTTCAGATTTTACAACAACTGGCTTCCCGGCACACAATAATGTCTGTCCATCCTCACTTAGAGAGTAGACTTTTCTGTTCCTCCACAGCCTCACTAAGGCAGTTTGTTGTATTCTCGTCCGTTCAGCAACAGGAACATTGAACTCTCCCCTCAGTTTGCTAAGTATCACACTGTACACATCTTTACTCATTGACTGCTGTTGCCCATATCCCATACATGACAGCCAAAGGGTACAGGTCAGAATAGTGGCTAATATCAAATCTGTTGGAAAAGTAGATAGATGTAGATGTAATTAAATTCAATTAATTTAATTCCATAATCTTGTTACTCGTAGGCTAATAGATTTTTTTATTGATTTATCATTTGTTTTACAGCTTATTGAGTTTAACAGGCTATTGGGTAGCTTACTGCTAATCTGCAAATTTACAAATTATTTTACATATACAAGTCAATTAACATGGAAATCTATGTCTTGAATGAATTATTAGTGAGACTTCATAAATGAGATGATTTATGAAATGTTCATAAATGAGAAGGAAAATAAAAAAGAGAAAAACTGTCCTGTCAGAGTCTTTTCAAGAGCACCAGGCTTTAGGCTAGCTGTTAGCTAACCGACACATGTCTAGTAAGCTAACAGCTAGCAAGGTTATATCAGTACAAAGTTAGCATAAAACCTAGCTTTAGCGTACTTTTCATATCTAAAACCTCTAAATAGTATCCTTTCTGAACAATCAGTAACATTTCATTTACAGATAGTTCCATACCTTTACACATCTTGCCTTTTGCAGGACTGGTGAAATGCAGTGATGTCATGACGACAACATAAGATGTCAAAGAGTGTGCAACTGGTAGCACAGAAAACAAGCTTGGCTATGAAAACAAGCCCTTCCTAATTTTTTTTTTTTTTTTGCTATTTTTCTTTTATTATTTTGCATGCACACACACGTAGACAGAAAGAGCGAAAAAGAGCAATGACTACCGTCCCTTCCATAGGAGTGAGTTAGACCGCTTCCTTTGTCATTACTGAGGTTATGTGGTATGCTATATGACCCTACTAGATCAGAGTGCAGAAAAAAATATCAATTCTTCTTGGTTACCACATAATGCACCATGTTATTACATTTCCGTTAAAAAAAAAAATCAGGTCCCGCATTTTGTAATAGCCTCCGCAAACTGTAATAATGTATTACAAAATGCAAAAAAATGCATTACATATTGCATTCAAAAAATGTATTACAAAATGCGTAAATTATGATATATTGCGTAAATTATTACATAATAGAGTGAAAAAATATTACATTTTGTCAGGCTATTACAGAATGCGGTGTTATTACGTAATGTGTTATTACACAAAGACAAACTGTAATTCACTTCACTGTAGGATCTCCTAAGAATGCGTCTATACCATAGTCTATACCATGGTGCTGATATGCAGTTGTGCAAATTATACACGTGCTACACTATATATCCACATATAGGTAATGTTAACACATTGCACTAAATATGATTAATGCTTTATGAGGATTAACTTGATTATCCATTCATGCAGGTGGTGATTTTAGAATCTCAGACATGAGGATTGTGCTGCTGGGGAGCAGAGGAGAAGGGAAGAGTTCATCAGGAAACACCATCCTGGGCAGAAAGGAGTTTGATACTGTAGGGAGAACAGCTGAGTGTGTGAAGAGAGAAGGAGAAACAACAGGGAGACACATCACTGTAGTGGAGGCACCAGGATGGCGGAAGAGCTACACTGTAGAGGATACTCCTGAGCGTGATAAACAAGAGATTGTCCTCAGTGTGTCTCTGTGTCCTCCAGGACCCCATGCTCTACTCCTGGTCATTAATGTGAGTCAGTCATTCACAGAGACACACAGAAGAGCAGTGCAGGAACACATGGAGCTTCTGGGTGAGAGAGTCTGGAATCACACTATAGTGTTGTTCACCAGAGGGGACTGTCTGGGAGACACAAGCATTGAGCAGCACATTGAGAGTGGAGGAGAGGCTCTGAAGTGGGTTGTAGAGAAATGTGGGAACAGGTACCATGTAGTGAACAATGAGAAGAGTGATGGTGGCCAGGTGACAGAGCTGCTGGAGAAGATAGAAGAGATGGTGGCAGGAAATGCTGGTCTTCATTTAAATTGTGATGCAAAGATTTTAAATGAGCTGAATGAGAAGAAAAAGGAAGAAGCGAGAAGAGCAGAGGAGAGGAAGATGAAAGTGCAGAAACAGAGAGAGTCTTTCAGATCATCAGCAGGTGAGAGAAATATTTAACTGTTGATTCTACATGAGTACATGTACATGACCCAGCTCTTATCTACCTCATCATCTCTCTGACACACACACACACACACACACATTGACTGACACACACACACACACATTCTGACACACACACATACACACTCTGACACACACACACTGACACACACACACAGACAGACACACACACACACACCGACACACACACATTCTGACACACACACACACACACCGGCACACACACTCTGACACTCACACATACACAAACCCTCTGACATACACACACACACACTGACAAACACACACAGACACACGCACACCCTGACACTCACACGGACACACTCTGACGCACACATTGACACACACACACTAACACACAGACACAAACACACACACACACTCTGACATACACACACACACACACTGACACACACACACACACACTCTGATATACACACACTGACACACACACAGACACACACACACACACACACTCTGACACACACACACCGACACACACACTCTGACACTCACACACACACCCTCTGACATACACACACACACACTGACAAACACACACAGACACACGCACACACTGACACTCACACGGACACACTCTGACGCACACATTGACACACACACACTAACACACAGACACACACTCACACACACATACACACTTTGACATACACACACACACACACTGACACACACACACTGACACACACACACACACACACACTCTGACACACACACACTCTGACACACTGACACCCACACACGCACAAAGACACACTGACACACACACACTCTGACACACACTCTGGCACACACAGACACTCTGACACACTAACACACACACACAGACAGACACACACACACAGACACACTGACACACACACACACTCTGACACACACACAGACGTACACACACACACATACACACGGATACACACACACTGACACACACAGACATTCTGACACACACACACACACACACAGACACAGTGACACACACACGCACAAAGACACACTGACACACACACACTCTGACACACACAGACACTCTGACACACTAACACACACACACAAACTCACACACACACTGATGTACACACACACACACACACACACACTGACACACACAGACACTCTGACAAACACACACACACACAGACACACACACTGAGACACACACAGACACTCTGACACACTAACACACACACACACTGACGTACACACACACACACACACACACACACAGACACACACACTCTGACACACGCAGACACTCTGACACAGTAACACACACACACAGACTGACACACACACTGACGTACACACACACACAGACACACACACTCTGACACACACAGACACACACAGACAGTCTGACCCACAAACACACAGGCACAGTCACACAGACTGACACTCACTCACACTCTGACACACACACACAGACACTCATACACTCTAAAACACACACAGACACTCTGACACACACACACAGACATTCACACACTCTGACACACACACAGACACTCTGACACACAAACACAATGGGACGCACATACAGACTGACACACACTTACACTCTGACACACACACAGACACTCTGACACACACACAGACACTCTGACACACACACGCTCTCTGACACAGACAGTCTGACACACAGAGACACTCTGACACACACACAGACACACACACACACAGACACTCTGGGCCCTATTATGCTGCGGCGCACTGTGCATTCGCGTACATGCGCATGGTGTCATTACTATTCTGTGCCAGCGCATCGTTCATTTTTTCCGGCAAAAAATCACGTTGTCTAGATAGCAGACGACACTGCGCCGTCATTGGGTGTGTCAGCGAAAAGAAGAGGTGTGGTCTGGCGCAAAGCGTGCCAGATGCTATTATAAGGATGCAAAAATGAAATCCGCCAGTGACCAACAAAACCCTGGTCTGTCGTCAGTTGCGCATTGCTGAAAAGCTATTTTAGGGGCGCACAGCGCTTTGGGATATGAAAGCGTGCACAATGCGCGAACACCATGCTTCTCTCATCAGCAGGAGCGCGAAGCGGGGTTTATACAAAAGTTTTTCATGTGGAGAAAAAGATTATGGAGTCCCTGGAAATATGAAATATAAATGTACATCACATATATCACAATATTTATTAATTTGCGTTGAAAGCTTTTGTTTCCCCCGTCTTCTAACATCATTGTACCGCTTTCGGCACTGTTCGGATGTTCTTTTTTTGCCAAAGGCGGAGGACACAACTGAGAATATATCCTCCCATACTTCCTTGACCCGTGGAGGTTTGGGGGGATTCTTTCCATCCCCGAAGATAACCTGTTCATGCGCTTTTACCTCACGCACTAGCAGATCGGTCTCCTCCATCGAAAAACGCTCCTGTCTTCTGGGTAAATTCGCCATCGTAATAGCAACACACCATGGAAAATGCGCCGCTGGCTTTTAAGGGAATGCGAGTATAAATCCTGATTGGTTAATTGTATGTTACGCCCAAAACACACCCATGACTAATAAAGTACTTTAAGACCAACCCTTTTGAACCATGCGCCTGGCGCAATGTTCGCTTTTCCCGCCGTCAAAATACCAAATTGTGTCGGGCACGCCCCCAAAGCAACTTGCGCGACTGACTTTAGACAATGCGCATATGATCGTCAAAATAGAGCCCTCTGACACACACAGACACTCTGACGTACACAGACACACACACAGACACTCTGACACACACACGCACTCTGACACAGACACACTGACGCACACACAGACACTGACACACACACAGACACACTGACAAACACACGCTCTCTTACACAGACACTCTGACACACACACGCACTCTGACACAGACACTCTGACACACACGGACACACTGACGCACACACAGACACAGACACACACACACACAAACACTGACACACACACAGGCAGACAGACACACGCACCGACACACACACACTGACATACATACACACTCTGACACACAGACACACTGACACACACACACGCACACAGACACACACACAGACGAACACACACACACATACTGACACACACAGACACTCTGACATGCACACACACACACACAGACACACTGACATATACACACACTCTGACACAGACACTCTGACACACTAACACACACACACAGACTGACACACACACTGACGTACACACACACACACACACACTGACACACACACACAGACACTCTGACACACACACACACAGACACACACACTCTGACACACACAGACACTCTGACCCACACACACACAGGCGCACACACACACAGACTGACACACACACTGACGTACACACACACACACACACACACACACTGACACACACACACACAAACACACACATACACACACTCTCTGACACACACAGACACACTGGCACTCACATGCTCTCTGACACACACACAGACAGACAGACACACACACTGACACACACACACTGACATACATACACACTCTGACACACAAACACACGCACAAACACACACTGACACACACAGACAGTCTGACACACTAAGACACACACACTGACTGACACACACACACTGACAGACAGACACACACACACTGACACACACACAGACGTACACACACACACAGACACTCTGACACACACATGCACAGACACACACACTCTGACACACACAGACACTCTGACATACACACACACACACAGACACACTGACATATACACACACTCTGACACAGACACTGACGTACACACACACACACACACACACACACTGACACACACACACACAGACACGCACAGACACTCTGACACACACACTCTGACACACACAGACACTCCGACCCACAAACACACAGGCGCACACACACACACAGACTGACACACACACTGACGTACACACAGTCTGACATACACATACGCACACGCTCTGACACAGACACTCTGACACACACAGACACACACACACACAGACTGACACACACTCACACTCTGACACAGACACTCTGACACACACACACACACACACTCTGACACAGACA
>PYXC01000496.1:2740000-2837500 GCA_015244755.2 Tenualosa ilisha
TGACTCGGATACGGTAGACAGCACCATTTTCAATTGGTTTCTGCTTACTTTCTCTGGTCCGCTATTTTTGGCTAATTTCCTCGAAGAGTTTAAATAGAATCTGATGTAATTTCGAGCTGAAGTACTACATCGCATGTTGTTGCTTGTCGCAATTCTGCGAGTTTTGTGCTTAGAGGATTAACATCAACGAGTGGGAATTTCAATGTAATGTAGCCTGGCTCATAGTTAGCAAAACAACCTTACATAGGGAGTAATAGGTAAAGCTAACGCATCAGCATGCTATCCTCCTCTGACTATCATGGCTTAACATTTATCACCACTGCAAACTACTATGTTGTCTATGTAGTTGCCTCAGACAAAAATTTTGATGTCAATGAAAATATCGGTAACCAATCCCACATTTGACATAGTCGCGAGCTAGCTGCTAGCTGCCTCACTGCAACCTCGTGTCAGCTATTTCTATATTTCAATTATATATAATCGAAGTTTCCAATTTATTATGACATGATTTTATACTAATGCCTGGACTTATTGCAAAATATTTCATGAATAATGTGTCAGCTATAAAAACCTACCTTCTATTAAGGAATGTCCACCATTCACATGTGGTTTCGTTCTTCATCCTTCAAGTAATCTTCCAGTATGTTTCATTGCACTTGAATGTTGTCCAATGAGGTTGCACGTATAAGTCACATGAGCATACAGCTGACATTTGATTGGTTGAAGGTGTGTGAACAGTATGTGTTGAACAGACGTCTTCAATACCACTCCTCGCCACTATCGTAACCATGGCGCTTCACTTAGCACACTCTCAAACACACAGATAGCTGGTTTTTCTTCATTTTAGGGCTCACTGAGATCATTTCAGGGGCATATCAGTGACCCACCCTGACTTCAAATATGTGGTTAGATTTGTGGGGTACAGCGTTTTGTACCCCATGAGGATTTTGTGCCCCACCGCGTGAGTGGGCTAACAGGTTGCGTTCCCCACAATGATAGAAATGAAAACGTTGACACACACAGACACACACACTCTGACACTGATAAACACACACACACACACAATCTCTGACACTGACACACACACACACACACTCTCTGACACTGACACACGCACACACACACTCTCTGACACTGACACACGCACACACACACACACACACACTCTGACACACACGCCCATACACACACTCTGACACTGACACACACATACATACGCTTCTACACACACGCACTCTCTGACATTGACACACGCACACACACACACACACACACACACACACACACTCTGACACACACACACACACACTCTGACACACACACACACACACTCTGACATACACACACACACACACATACACACACTCTGACACACACACACACACACACACACACTCTGACACACAAACACACACACACATACGCTCCTACACACACGCACTCTCTGACACACACACACACTCTTACACGCACACACCTCCACACACTCACACACTCTAACACACACACATTCATACACACACACATTCTGACACACACACACTCGCACGCACACTCTGACACACACACTCTAACACACACAAACACTCTGAGACACTCACACTCCAAAACACACACACTCTAACACACACAAACACTCTGAGACACTCACACTCCGAGACACACACACTCTGAGACACACGTTGACACACACACACTCTGACACACACGTTGACACACACACTCTGACACACACACACACACACACACTCTGATACACACACTCTGACACACACACACACACACTCTGATACACACACTCTGACACACATACACACACTCTGACACACACACACACTCTGACACTGACACAAACACACACACACACACACACTCTGACAGACACACACGCACACACTCTGACACTGACACACACACACTCTCTGACACTGACATCCACAAACACACACACACTCTGACACTGACACACCCACACACTTTCACTCTGACACACACACACACACACACTCTGACACACACAAACTCTGACACTCTGACACACACACACACACACACACTCTGACACTGACACACACACACACACACACACACACACACACTCTCTGACACTGATACACACACACACACACTCACAATGTGACACTCTGACACACACACACACACACACACACACACACTTTGACACTGACACACGCACACACACACACACACTCTGACATACACACACACACACACACACACTGACATACACATACACACTCTGACACTCTGACACACACACACACACACACACACACACTCTCTCTGACACACGCACACCCACACACACACACCCAGACCCACTGACACTGACACACGCACACACACACACACTCTGACACTGGCACACACAGACTCTGACACACACACACACACGTACACACACAAACACACGCACTCTGACACACACACACACGCGCGCGCACACTTTGACACACACTCTGACACACACACAGACACACACACTCTGACACACACTCTGAGACACACACACACACACACTCTGAGACACACACACTCACACTCTGACACACACACACACACTCTGACACACGCACACTCACACACACAGACACACACACACAGTCTGACACTGACACACACACACTCACACACTCTGACACACACAAACTCTGACACTCTGACACACACACACACACTCTGACACTGATACACACACACGCACACTGTGACACTCTGACACACACACACACACACACACACACACACACACACACACTTTGACACTCTGACACACACACACACTCTGACACTCTAACAAACACACAGACTCTGACACACACACTCTCTGACACAAACACACTCTGACACACACACACACACACACACTTTGACACTTTGACATACACACACACACTCTGACACACACACACACACTCTCTGACACACACACACACACTGACACACTTACACACAGACACTCTGACACTAACACACACACACTCTGTCACTGACACACACAAACACTCTTACACACACACACACTCTGACACTGACACACACACACACACACCTACACACACACACACACACACACACTCTGACACTCTGACACACACACACACCTACACACACACATACTCTGACACTTTGACAAACACACAGACTCTGACACACACACACTCTGACACACACACACACACACACACTCTGACACTTTGACACACACACACACTCTGACACACACACACACACTCTCTGACACACACACACACTCTGACACACACACTCTGACACTTTGACACACACACACACTCTGACACACACACTCTGACACACACACTCTGACACACACACACACTCTGACACACACACACACACCCTGACACACACTCTGACACACACACTCTGACACACACACACACACACACACACTCTGACAGACACATACACACAGACACTCTGACACTGACACACACACTCTGACACTGACACACTCTGACACTCTGGCACACACACACACACTTTGACACACACACACCCTGACACACACACACACACACACACACTCTGACAGACACACACACACACACACTCTGACACACACACACACACCCTGACACACACTCTGACACACACACACTCTGACACACACACACACACACACTCTGACAGACACATACACATACACACAGACACTCTGACACTGACACACACACTCTGACACTGACACACACACACTCTTACACACACACACTCTGACACTCTGGCACACATACACACACACACACACACTTTGACACACACACACGCGCGCACACTTTGACGCACACTCTGAGACACACACACACACACAGACACACACACTCTGCAACCGTGTCTGCATGTCGGGCCTGCCACGAACCAAAAAGAAAAACGCCGACTTGTTTTACAAACTTCTACCTTTATGTTTATCGTTTTTGTCAATAAATCCACTCATCAAAAAAGGAAAAAACAATAACGCATCCTCATCCTTTCATGAGTCAGACTCCGGCACCTTCTACAACCAAGGAAGTGGGCAAAAAGGGGAAAGGTTTTGTAATCAATGGAACAAAGGAAAATACAAAAACTTAACTTGTTTTTACCACTACAATAAGTCAATGACTTCGCTGTGAACTTCATAACGGAACACTTTGTAGAGAATTGTGAATGAACTGGAGAAGGCCGACACTTCGCGCACAACGCATCAAACAAAGGAAAGCGTCTCAGCGGAGGTATGTGCTTTAAATCCAAATAATTGAAAGAAACGTGGACTTTTATGGATGTTGTTCGATTGGGAAAAATAATAAGACTTTATGGAGACTATTGTAGGAGCATGGATTTATGAATAGAAGGAAGAAAACCGATGAATGCTGACGAACAAACTGAGCATATCGCCAAACATAAATGTGGAAAGTAAATTGTATTGCAATGCTTTAATGAGCTAGAAATAGTTTTGTTCTGAATACAAAATAGAAAAGTTCTTTGTGAGAAGCACAATGGACGATTCGGACATGGAGCATGGCCTAGGCCCGTCCGAAAAGAATTTAAATGAAGCCGCTGCACGGATGCGTTCTTCCCGAGCGGGCAAAGTGTCGCATCTAACGCGACGAATGAACATTCTTAATACTCTCATGGCTGATAATGAGTCTATTGATGAAGTTAAGCAGAATATGGCGAAGTTTAAGGAAATGATAAAAGAATTCGAAAGTGTTCATGATGCTTACATGCAAACTTTGAACGAAGAGGATAAAAATGCAGATTTGCAAAATTGGTTTGAGCCCCGAATGAAACAAATTAATGTCTTTATTTCCAACGCTTCGAAATGGATCTCCGCTGCTGAAAGTTCTGAACCACACAGTACTATTCCCTCTGGTTTTACCGAAACTAGTGCGAAATCTCCTGATATTGATGACGTCTCATCTGTCAGCAGCCGCCGTTCAAATAGATCTGGTAGATCAAATGTTTCAACCTCAGCTCTCATTTGCGCAGAGGCAGAGCGCGCTGCGCTACTGGCCAAGGCTGCAGGTCTGCAAGAAGGAAGTGCTTGAACAGAAAAGGGAAGAACTGAGAAAAAGAAGAGAAACATTGGATTTGAATACAGAATTGGCAGCAAACACTGCAAAGATCGAGTTTCTTAGGAATGCTGAAAAAACTGCAGCTGAAATCCCTATTGAGGAAGAGCAGCCAGAGGCTCTGGATGCAATGAACGAATATTTCGATGCAGCAGAAACTCCAGAACAATATGAGCCCATTATTGAAACATCTACGCGGCCTAGGCAAGGTGTCCCAGTGCAGTTTCCCTATGCTGACCAGTCTTCTGTTCGTGTCAGTGACACCAGCCGACAGCTTCCTTCAGAGTTTCATCGTGCCAGTTTTCAGGGTTCCTTTACTCAACCCACTCACACTGCAGTGCGAAATAGTCCAGTGAGTTCCCAACCCAGTGGGCAGGCTACTGGTCGCTTAAGCGGTGAAAGTAGGCAGCCAAGCTCAAGATCAGTCCCTTTGATGAATCCACAACATGATCTTTCTGACATTCTTAGGAGACAAAATTTTACATTTACATTTATGCATTTAGCAGACGCTTTTATCCAAAGCGACTTACAACTCATCAACTATCAATTGTTCCGGGCCAGTCTCCCCCAGAGCAACTTAGGGTTAAGTGCCTTGCTCAAGGGCACAACGGTGGCAGCTGGGATTCGAACCCACAACTTTCCAGGCTACTTACACGCTAGCCAGGTTCCTTAACCACTACGCTACCACCACCCCACAATGAGTTAACTAATATTCTTGTTAAACAGCAAGTTCTTTCTACTTTACCACAAGGAAGTATTTTACCTTTTGATGGAGACATTCTCCAATACAAATCTTTCATTCATTCTTTTGAACACATAATTGAAAGAAAAACTGATAATAATCAAGACCGGCTACAATTTCTCATTCAGTATACAAAAGGACAAGCTTTAGAACTTGTGAAAAGCTGTCAACATATGAACGCAAACAGAGGTTACCAGAAAGCAAAAGCACTACTAAAAGAACACTTTGGAAATGAATATAGAATTTCATGCGCATACATGGAGAAGGTCTTTAATTGGCCAGCTATCAAGTCTGAGGACACAAAAGCCTTGTGTGACTTCGCATTGTTCCTCGGTACTTGTCGTAATGCTATGGAAGATATAGGATATATGACTGAATTAGACACTATTTCTAATATGAGGAATATTGTGATGAAACTCCCATATAAGCTAAGAGAGAAGTGGCGTGCAAAGGCGTGTGAGTTGCAACGCACTGGTAGAGTCCAAATGGCCAATCTAGTCTCTTTTGTTGAAAGCCAAGCCAAGATTATGTCAGATCCAATCTTTGGCAACATACAGGACACACATCCTACTCCAGCAAAGTCTAAATTGGTGTCAAAACCTAAAGCAAAAGGAAGCTTTGCCACTAATGTGGATGTGAAACCAAGTCAAGAGCCTAAAAATCCAAATAACTCATGTCTGTTCTGTAAAGGTGACCATGAACTGAAATCATGTCTTCAGTTTGAGAAAAAGGTGCACAAGGATAAAATCACATTTCTAAAACAAAATGGAGTCTGTTTTGGATGTTTAGTGAAAGCAGGACATGTAAGCAAAGATTGCACAAGGCGTCTAAGTTGCTCTTCATGCAAGAAAAACCATCCAAGTTCGCTGCACATTAACACAGAACAGCCATCAGTGAAGCCCACCATCAATAGTGGACAGGTGTCACTCAAAGCAGGAGAGCATTCTGGGGCCGGTGACAGAGAGGGCAGAAATGAATGTATGCTGTCCATTGTACCAGTGAAGGTAAAGCACTGTAAAGGAAGTAAAGTGATAGATACTTATGCTTTCCTAGATCCCGGCAGCTCAGCAACCTTCTGCACAAAGAGCCTAGTCAACAAACTGAACTTAACAGGTAGAAAAACGAACATCTTGCTGCGAACCATGACACAGGAGAAGTCTGTAAGCTCAGACATCATCACAGGCCTGGAGGTCTCTGCTATTGATCAAGATCACTTCATTGATTTGCCAGAGGTCTACACTCAAAGAAGTATGCCTGTCGACACTACTAACATTCCCACCACTGATGATCTTAGTAGATACGCCTATCTTGGTAATGTGAGCATTCCCAAAATTAAAGCCAATGTAGAACTGCTGATTGGCAGCAATGTTCCAAAAGCACTAGAGCCATGGGAAGTAGTCAACAGCCAAGCAGATGGACCATACGCAGTTAGGACCATGTTAGGATGGATTATTAATGGCCCTTCTAATGACAGTGGCAGGACTGGCACTACTTCTGTCACTGCAAATAGAATATCTATTGGAAACCTTAATGAATTATTGTGGCAGCAATATAATCATGACTTTAATGAAAGCCAAGATGATAAAGCTGAAATGTCTATTGAAGACAAAAAATTCATGACAATATTGGAATCATCTGTCTGTCTCAGTAATGGACATTACACTTTGGACTTACCTTTCAGGAGTAAAGATGCAGTTATGCCAAATAACCACCAGATGGCAGAGCAACGTCTGTCCAGCTTAAAGAAAAGGTTCCAAAAGAACGAACAGTTTAAAACTGAGTATACAAAGTTTCTGACAGATGTCATCGAGAAAGGACATGCAGAAGTTGTGCCGCAGGATGAACTGCATAGAACAGATGGTCAAGTCTGGTATATCCCACGTCATGGGGTGTACCACCCAAAGAAGGGGACCATAAGGGTGGTCTTTGATTGTGGTGCTACTTTTCGTAACACATCTTTGAATTCAGAACTGTTGCAAGGGCCAGACTTAACAAGTTCTCTCTTTGGTGTTCTTATAAGATTCCGCCAGGAGCCTGTTGCCGTTATGGCTGACGTTCAGACAATGTTCCATCAGGTCCAAGTATCAAAAGAACATGTTGACTATTTGAGATTTCTTTGGTGGCCTAATGGTGACACTAGTCAGCCTCCAGTTGAGCACCGCATGTTAGTGCACCTCTTTGGAGCTGTCTCGTCTCCAAGCTGTGCAAATTTTGCACTTAGACAAACAGCTAAAGAACACAAGAACATGTTCCATCCCAGCATAATCAGCACAGTTAACAATAACTTTTATGTTGATGACTGCCTAAAGTCCCTCTCGTCAGAACAGGCAGCAGTGCAGCTGGTCAAAGACCTAACATCTCTCTGTCAAAAGGGAGGATTTCATCTGACGAAATGGATGAGCAACAGCCGGACTGTCCTGGCGCACATTCCATTGGAGGACCGAGCCTGTGAGGTCAGGGAACTGGACTTGGACAGAGACAAGTTGCCAATAGAAAAAGCCTTGGGTTTGCTGTGGAATGTTGAGGATGACATGTTTAAGTTTAATATCATTGTGAAAGAAAAGCCTCATACACGTAGAAACATGCTATCCATTGTGAGCTCAATTTATGACCCACTTGGGTTTCTGTGCCCTCTCACTTTACCTGCAAAGTTATTGTTACAGGAGCTGTGCAGGAGTAAGCATGACTGGGATGGCAGGATACCTCAGCCAGCATCTGAAAAGTGGAGAAAATGGGTTAATGACCTGAAGGTACTGGAAAACTTTGGAGTGGCTCGTTGCATGAAACCACATGGATTTGGACCAGTCATGCAAGCTGAGTTGCATAACTTTTGTGATGCCAGTGATCTCGGATATGGCACAGTGAGTTACATCCGAATGATTACAGACAACGGCCACATACATGTTTCCTTTATGGTTGGCAAAGCAAGAGTCGCGCCTATGAAAAAGATGACCATTCCGCGATTGGAATTGGCAGCTGCAGTACTGGCAGTCAAAGTGGATAAGATCCTGAGAAGGGAGATGGAATGTAAGCTCTCTCAGTCAGTTTTTTGGACTGATAGTCAATCTGTTCTTAAGTACATAGCCAATGAGAAGACAAGATTCCACACTTTTGTGGCTAACAGGGTTTCTTTGATAAGGGACAACACAGATGTGTCACAATGGAGGCACATCAGAACCAAACTGAATCCGGCAGATATGGCATCCAGAGGGGTTAGTGCGAGCGCACTAGTGAGGTGCAAAGCATGGATCCAGGGACCAGAGTTTCTCTGGAAGATGGAAAAGGAATGGCCTCAAACCCCCCTGGAGGCGCACTCACTTTCTCAAGATGATCCAGAGGTGAAAAGAAGCACCGCCGTGTTCAGTGTTGTCACCAGTATGGAAAGGGAAAACCCAACCAATCAGCTGTTGGAACATTTCTCAGATTGGCATAAACTAAAGCGAGCAGTAGCGTGGTATCTTAAGTTGAAAGAAACCCTCCTGTCACTCATTGCAAAAAGAAAAACGCTCACCATCAACTTTGAAACAAAAGATGCTAAAAATAAATTGACCAATAAATTGACCAAATGTGCGCTGTAAAGAATAAGCAAGAAAGATGCTCTATCAGTCTGAGGGATCTTTCTAGAGCAGAAAAAGCCATCATTATGTTCTGCCAGAGACAGAGATATCCAGAGGAGATGGCACAGCTGGAAAAGACATCTGCAACCAGAAAAGCCATAAGCAGGCAAAGTACCATCTACAAACTTGATCCAGTGGTTGATGAAGGAGTTCTGCGAGTTGGAGGGAGATTAAGCAAATCAGCAATGCCAGAAGAAGCAAAGCGACCGATGATTCTGCCAAAGTACCACCACGTCTCAACTTTGCTGCTTCGTCACATCCATGAACATCTAGGGCATGCTGGCAGAAATCACATCCTCTCCACTCTGCGTCAGAAATATTGGATTGTCAATGCCAACTCTGCTGCGCGTAAGGTTCTCTCCAAGTGTACTGTGTGCAGACGCACGAGAGGAAAGATGGGGGAACAGAAAATGGCAGACCTCCCCAAAGAGAGAGTAAAAGCAGACCTTCCACCATTTAGCAATGTTGGCGTAGACTACTTCGGACCCTTCGAAGTAAAAAGGGGAAGGAGTCTCATTAAAAGATATGGTGTCTTATTTACGTGCATGACAAGCAGGGCCATGCATCTAGAAATGGCTCATTCAATGGACACAGACTCCTGTCTCAATGCGCTGAGGAGATTCGTGTGCAGAAGAGGCCAGGTCACGCACATTAGATCGGACAATGGTACAAACCTGGTAGGAGCTAAAAAAGAACTTGAGAAGGCATTGTCTGGGTGGAATCATCACAAGATTGAAAAGAACATGCTTCAGAGAGGAGTGCAGTGGAGTTTTAACCCGCCAGCAGCTTCACATCACGGTGGAGTTTGGGAACGGCTTATACGCATGGTACGGCAAGTTCTTTATTCCATCCTGAAAGAACAACATCTGGATGATGAAGGCCTTGAAACACTGCTGTGTGAAGTAGAAGCCATCTTGAACAGCCGCCCCATAACCACTGTGACAGAGGATGAACAAGATCTAGAAGCGCTGACTCCAAATCATATCCTCCTCTTAAAGACTCATCCCGCTTTCCCACCAGGACTGTTCCAGAGGTCTGATTTGTACATAAGAAGACGTTGGAGACAGGTTCAGTACCTGGCGGACTTATTTTGGAAAAGATGGACTTGTGAGTATTTACCGTTATTACAAGAGAGACAGAAATGGCTCACTGTAAAAAAGGGATTCCAAAAAGGGGATGTCGTAATGGTAGTCGACAGCACAGCCCCCCGTGGATCGTGGCCTCTTGGAAGAATTCTTGAAGTCCATCCTGACTCAAAGGGTCTAGTAAGAGCTGTGACCCTAAAGACCAAGTCTGGGACCTTGATAAGACCAGTGACGAAGATATGCCTACTTCTAGAGGCTTCAGAGGGTACTACCTGAAGACTGGTCTGCTCATCTGTGTGCTGTTAAAGATGTACCATTAACAGCATTCATGTGTTTAATACAAAGATGTAAACTATTTAAGTAAAGTATTTATGGCTCCTTATACACATTTCTGTTGGTAATTGTTGCATAGACACACAATTAGGGGCCGGTGTGTAGGTGCCATTCCTTTCATTTTTGTTTTATTATAAAAGCTCTTGAAAATATTTGTTATGTTAGATATGGAGTTTGAATTTGAGTATAATGTACACTGCACATATTGTGCCAGTTTGTTCTTTTGATTGTCCCCCTGTAGGAGGCGGCAATATTTCCTATATAAGGTGGTGTGGTGACGCGGCCCAGACGCTGTAGGGGTGCAACGCGAAACAGTCATTGACCGTGCCCATCCACGTCCTGACGTGCGCGCAACCGTGTCTGCATGTCGGGCCTGCCACGAACCAAAAAGAAAAACGCCGACTTGTTTTACAAACTTCTACCTTTATGTTTATCGTTTTTGTCAATAAATCCACTCATCAAAAAAGGAAAAAACAATAACGCATCCTCATCCTTTCATGAGTCAGACTCCGGCACCTTCTACAACCAAGGAAGTGGGCAAAAAGGGGAAAGGTTTTGTAATCAATGGAACAAAGGAAAATACAAAAACTTAACTTGTTTTTACCACTACACACACACACACACACACACACACACACCCACCGACACACACACACTCTGACACACACACACCGACACACACACTCTGACACTCTCACACACACACACACCCTCTGACATACACACACACACACTGACAAACACACACAGACACACGCACACACTGACACTCACACGGACACACTCTGACGCACACATTGACACACACACACTAACACACAGACACACACTCACACACACATACACACTTTGACATACACACACACACACACTGACACACACACACTGACACACACACACACACACACACACTCTGACACACACACACTCTGACACACTGACACCCACACACGCACAAAGACACACTGACACACACACACTCTGACACACACTCTGGCACACACAGACACTCTGACACACTAACACACACACACAGACAGACACACACACACAGACACACTGACACACACACACACTCTGGCACACACACAGACGTACACACACACACATACACACGGATACACACACACTGACACACACAGACATTCTGACACACACACACACACACAGACACAGTGACACACACACGCACAAAGACACACTGACACACACACACTCTGACACACACAGACACTCTGACACACTAACACACACACACAAAGTCACACACACACTGATGTACACACACACACACACACACACACTGACACACACAGACACTCTGACAAACACACACACACACAGACACACACACTGAGACACACACAGACACTCTGACACACTAACACACACACACACTGACGTACACACACACACACACAGACACACACACTCTGACACACGCAGACACTCTGACACAGTAACACACACACACAGACTGACACACACACTGACGTACACACACACACACACACAGACACACACACTCTGACACACACAGACACACACAGACACTCTGACCCACAAACACACAGGCACAGTCACACAGACTGACACTCACTCACACTCTGACACACACACACAGACACTCACACACTCTGACACACTTACAGACACTCTGACACACACACACAGACATTCACACACTCTGACACACACACAGACACTCTGACACACAAACACAATGGGACGCACATACAGACTGACACACACTTACACTCTGACACACACAGACACTCTGACACGCACACAGACACACTGACACACACACGCTCTCTGACACAGACACTCTGACACACAGAGACACTCTGACACACACACAGACACACTGACACACACAGACACTCTGGGCCCTATTATGCTGCGGCGCACTGTGCATTCGCGACATGCGCATGGTGTCATTACTGTTCTGTGCCAGCGCATCGTTCATTTTTTCCGGCAAAAAATCACGTTGTCTAGATAGCAGATGACACTGCGCCGTCATTGGGTGTGTCAGCGAAAAGAAGAGGTGTGGTCTGGCGCAAAGCGTGCCAGATGCTATTATAAGGATGCAAAAATGAAATCCGCCAGTGACCAACAAAACCCTGGTCTGTCGTCAGTTGCGCATTGCTGAAAAGCTATTTTAGGGGCGCACAACGCTTTGGGATATGAAAGCGTGCACAATGCGCGAACACCATGCTTCTCTCATCAGCAGGAGCGCGAAGCGGGGTTTATACAAAAGTTTTTCATGTGGAGAAAAAGATTATGGAGTCCCTGGAAATATGAAATATAAATGTACATCACATATATCACAATATTTATTCATTTGCGTTGAAAACTTTTGTTTCCCCCGTCTTCTAACATCATTGTACCGCTTTCGGCACTGTTCGGATGTTCTTTTTTTGCCAAAGGCGGAGGACACAACTGAGGATATTTCCTCCCATACTTCCTTGACCCGTGGAGGTTTGGGGGGATTCTTTCCATCCCCGAAGATAACCTGTTCATGCGCTTTTACCTCACGCACTAGCAGATCGGTCTCCTCCATCGAAAAACGCTCCTGTCTTCTGGGTAAATTCACCATCGTAATAGCAACACACCATGGAAAATGCGCCGCTGGCTTTTAAGGGAATGCGAGTATAAATCCTGATTGGTTAATTGTATGTTATGCCCAAAACACACCCATGACTAATAAAGTACTTAAAGACCAACCCTTTTGAACCATGCGCCTGGCGCAATGTTCGCTTTTCCCGCCGTCAAAATACCAAATTGTGTCGGGCACGCCCCCAAAGCAACTTGCGCGACTGACTTTAGACAATGCGCATATGATCGTCAAAATAGAGCCCTCTGACACACACAGACACTCTGACATACACAGACACACACACAGACACTCTGACACACACACGCACTCTGACACAGACACACTGACGCACACACAGACACTGACACACACACAGACACACTGACAAACACACGCTCTCTTACACAGACACTCTGACACACACACGCACTCTGACACAGACACTCTGACACACACAGACACACAGACACAGACACACACACACACACAAACACTGACACACACACAGGCAGACAGACACACGCACCGACACACACACACTGACATACATACACACTCTGACACACAGACACACTGACACACACACACGCACAAACACACACTGACACACACAGACAGTCTGACACACTAACACACACACACAGACTGACACACACACACTGACAGACAGACACACACACACACACACTGACACACACACAGACGAACACACACACACATACTGACACACACAGACACTCTGACATGCACACACACACACACAGACACACTGACATATACACACACTCTGACACAGACACTCTGACACACTAACACACACACACAGACTGACACACACACTGACGTACACACACACACACACACACTGACACACACACACAGACACTCTGACACACACACACACACAGACACACACACTCTGACACACACAGACACTCTGACCCACACACACACAGGCGCACACACACACAGACTGACACACACACTGACGCACACACACACACACACACAAACACACACATACACACACTCTCTGACACACACAGACACACTGGCACTCACATGCTCTCTGACACACACACAGACAGACAGACACACACACTGACACACACACACTGACATACATACACACTCTGACACACAGACACACTGACACAAACACACACTGACACACACAGACAGTCTGACACACTAACACACACACACAGACTGACACACACACACTGACAGACAGACACACACACACTGACACACACACACACACTGACACACACACAGACGTACACACACACACAGACACTCTGACACACACATGCACAGACACACACACTCTGACACACACAGACACTCTGACATACACACACACACACACACTCTGACACAGACACTCTGACACACACAGACAAACACACAGACACACTGACATATACACACACTCTGACACAGACACTGACGTACACAAACACACACACACACACACACACACACTGACACACACACACACAGACACGCACAGACACTCTGACACACACACAGACACACACACTCTGACACACACAGACACTCCGACCCACAAACACACAGGCGCACACACACACAGACTGACACACACACTGACGTACACACAGTCTGACATACACATACGCACACGCTCTGACACAGACACTCTGACACACACAGACACACACACACAGACTGACACACACTCACACTCTGACACAGACACTCTGACACAGACACTCTGACACACACACACACACACACACACACTCTGACACAGACACTCTGACACAGACACTCTGACACACACACAGACACACTGACACACACAGACACTCTGACACACACACACACAGACACTCACACACTCTGACTCTGACACTCTGACACACAGACAGACACACAGACACACACACGCTCTCTGACACAGACACTCTGACACACACATACACACTGACACACACACAGACACACACACACACAGATACTGACACACACACAGACACAGACACTGACACACACACACACACACACTCTGACACACACAGACACACTGACACACACGCTCTCTGACACAGACACTCTGACACACACAGACACACTGACACACACACACAGACACACCCACACAGGCACAGACACACACACACACACACTGACACAGACACACACACACACACACACACACACACACACACACACACACTGACACACACACACACACACACACTCTGACACACACACACAGACACACACACACTGACACACACACACACTGACACACACACTCTGACACACACAGACAGACACACACACACACACACACACACACAGATCACACGCTGACACGCACAGACACACACAGTCTGACATACACATACGCACACGCTCTGACACAGACACTCTGACACACACAGACACACAAACACTGACACACATACTCTGACACACACACACATAGACACACACAGACAGACACACACACATTCTGACACACAGACACACACACACACAGACAGTGACACACACCCAAACACTGACACACACACACACACTCTGACGCGCACACACACACACACACACACACACACACTGACACACGCACAAACACACACTGACACACACACACCCTGACACACACTCTGACACACACAGACACTCTGACACACTAACACACACAGACAGACTGACACACACACTTACAGACACACAGACACTCTGACACACACACACACACACACTCTGACACAATCTTACACACACACACACACACACTCTGACACACACACACACAGACGTACACACACACACACACACTGACACATACACACACACACTGACAAACACACGGACACACTCTGACACATACACTGACGCACACACACTGACACACAGACACACACACGTACACTCTGACACACACACACTGACACACACATACACACTCTGACTCACACAGACATTCTGACACACACAGACACACGCAGGTGTGTCAGACTCTGGCACACACACACAAACACTCACTGACGAACACACACACTGACACATAGACACTCTCACATACACACTGACACACACACACACTGACACACACTCTGACAGTCACACGCACACACACTCTGACACACACACACACGGACAAACACACACAGACACACACACTGACACTGATCGATCATTATCTCCCTAAGTAAAATGTACAGCTTATAAAACAATAACAAGCTCAACATTATTGGTGACCCTTTTATTTATCATGCGTTGTTCTGCTTCAATTGACTTGTGGTAGATAACGCCGCAAGCACGTTGCGCTGTTCCTCGTGGTTCCCCACTCCATTTATGTCCAGCTGCTTATACATGCCCACGAACTCTCATGCAAACATTACGATAACTCTTACGGCTGTTATCACTATCTCTTCCTAATGTTATCACCATCTCCTGTGCAAGAAACAAACACTGCGTTGTGATTTCTCGTCGCCACAGTACAAAACATTAGGCAGAGACGCACTCCCTAATACCACAATTAGTAGTATGCTCAATCATTATCTCCCTAAGTAAAACATACAGTATATAAAACAATGGCAAACCCAATACTTCAGTATTCATGACTCTTTCATTTACCTTTTGCGTATTTCTGCTTGAATTGACTCGGATACGGTAGACAGCACCATTATCAATTGGTTTCTGCTTACTTTCTCTGGTCCGCTATTTTTGGCTAATTTCCTCGAAGACTTTAAATAGAATCTGATGTAATTTCGAGCTGAAGTACTACATCGCATGTTGTTGCTTGTTGCAATTCTGCAAGTTTTGTGCTTAAAGGGATTAACATCAACCAGTGGGAATTTCAATGTAATGTAGCCTGGCTCATAGTTAGCATAAGGACCTTACATAGGGAGTAATAGGTAAAGCTAACGCATCAGCATGCTATCCTCCTCTGACTATCATGGCTTAACATTTATCACCACTGCAAACTACTATGTTGTCTATGCAATTGCCTCAGACAAAAATGTTGATGTCAATGAAAATATCGGTAAGCAATCCCACATTTGACATAGTCGCGAGCTAGCTGCTAGCTGCCTCACTGCAACCTCGTGTCAGCTATTTCTATATTTCAATTATATATAATCGAAGTTTCCAATTTATTATGACATGATTTTATACTAATGCCTGGACTTATTGCAAAATATTTCATGAATAATGTGTCAGCTATAAAAACCTACCTTCTATTAAGGAATGTCCACCATTCACATGTGGTTTCGTTCTTCATCCTTCAAGTAATCTTCCAGTATATTTCATTGCACTTGAATGTTGTCCAATGAGGTTGCACGTATAAGTCACATGAGCATACAGCTGACATTTGATTGGTTGAAGGTGTGTGAACAGTGTGTGTTGAACAGACGTCTTCAATACCACTCCTCGCCACTATCGTAACCATGGCGCTTCACTTAGCACACTCTCAAACACACAGATTGCTGGTTCTTCTTCATTTTAGGGCTCACTGAGATCATTTCAGGGGCATATCAGTGACCCACCCTGACTTCAAATATGTGGTTAGATTTGTGGGGTACAGCGTTTTGTACCCCATGAGGATTTTGTGCCCCACCGCGTGAGTGGGCTAACAGGTTGCGTTCCCCACACACATATGCTCCTACACACACGCACTCTCTGACACACACACACACACACACTCTTACACACACACACCCCCACACACACACACTCTTACACACACACCCCCACACACACACACACTCGAACACACACACACTCTGACACACACACACACTCACACGCACACTCTGACACACACACTCTAACACACACAAACACTCTGAGACACTCACACTCCGAGACACACACACTCTGACACACACGTTGACACACACACTCTGACACACACACACACTCTGATACACACACACACTCTGACACACAAACACACTCTGATACACACACTCTGACACACATACACACACTCTGACACACACACACACACTGACAGACACACACACACACACTCTGACACTGACACACAAACACACACACACATATGCTCCTACACACACGCGCTCTTTGACACACACACACACACACTCTTACACAGACACACCCCCACACACGCACACACTCTAACACAAACACACTCTGACACACACACACTCACACGCACACTCTGACACACACACTGTAACACACACAAACACTCTGAGACACTCACACTCCGAGACACACACACTCTGACACACACGTTGACACACACACTCTGACAGACACACACACACACACACACTCTGACAGACACACACACACATACACACTCTGACACACATACACACAGGCACTCTGACACGGACACACACACTCTGACAGACACACACACTCTGACACAAACACACACTTGACACACACACACACTCTGATACACACACACACACACACACACACACGCACACTCTGACAAACACACACACCCTGATACACACTCTGACACACACACACACACACACGCACACGCACTCTGACAGACACACACACATACACACAGACACTCTGACACTGACACACACACTCTTACACACACACACACACTCTGGCACACACACACACACACACACTCTGACACACACACACACACTTTGACACACACACAGCCACACACACACTCTGACACACACACACACACACGTTCTGACACACACACACACACCCTGACACACACGCACACACGCACTTTGACACACACACACATTCTGACACACACACACACACACTCTGACACACACACACACACACACACACACTCTGACACACACAAACACACTCTGACACAGAGTGTTCGGCTCGGCCACACGGAGCCGCAGGAAGGCTGAGTGGCGTAGATAACCACAGCATTGGGGATATCCACTAACCAACCCCACAACCACCAGTGTTATATTGCTTAATACAATAGTTCCATTACCAACAACAGCATGAACAAGCTTTAAGACATCAAATTGTGTTTTCTACTGTTTTTCTACTGCAGAAACACACACAAACACACACAATCCTGTGTCAAGGTTGATGATTTAATGACAGAAAATGTGTTAAGAAATGCATCCTTTTGTTTAATAGAATGACATGATTTGTGTTTCCAGGTGGAGTTCCACATATCTCAGACATGAGGATTGTGCTGCTGGGGAACAGAAGAGAAGGGAAGAGTTCATCAGGAAACACCATCCTGGGCAGAGAGGAGTTTGATACTGTAGGGAGAACAGCTGAGTGTGTGAAGAGAGAAGGAGAAACAGCAGGGAGACACATCACTGTAGTGGAGGCACCAGGATGGTGGAAGAACTACACTGTAGAGGAAACTCCTGAACGTGATAAACAAGAGATTGTCCTCAGTGTGTCTCTGTGTCCTCCAGGACCCCATGCTCTACTCCTGGTCATTAATGTGAGTCGGTCATTCACAGAGACACACAGAAGAGCAGTGCAGGAACACATGGAGCTTCTGGGTGAGAGAGTCTGGAGTCACACTATAGTGCTGTTCACCAGAGGGGACTGTCTGGGAGACACAAGCATTGAGCAGCACATTGAGAGTGGAGGAGAGGCTCTGAAGTGGGTTGTAGAGAAATGTGGGAACAGGTACCATGTAGTGAACAATGAGAAGAGAGATGGTGGCCAGGTGACAGAGCTGCTGGAGAAGATAGAAGAGATGGTGGCAGGAAACCGGGCCTGCCCTTTCCAGTTCAAACAGAGTATGGAGGTCCCCCCCAGTCGTTAGTATTTGTTTCTTCATTTTTGTTTTACTTTTAAAGGCAGAAACAATTCATACTAAGTTTGAGAAATTAGTTAGAATATTCATTGATAGTTCCAATGATAATGTTGCAAATGTGTTGTGTTTTATATATATTTTTTTACAGTTAAAGAACACATGCCAGATCACAGCTCAGGGAGCAGCTGTGGCTATGACTCGGTGTCTGATCTCACAAAGACAATTACACACCTGTCTGTGGCAGCCTCCACTCAGAGCTCTGGGTATGGCACCGGAGAACCAGAGGAGAGTGGAACTGGACACACAGGAACTGTGATACAAAGAGTCCAAAAACAAGGAGGCGGTGAGGTTACTCAAAAGGATGTCAAATTGAGACCACAACATGAAAAAAAATCATTATAGTGTATGATAATTGTCAGCTAGAGACTTGTAAAACACACAGCCTATAATATAACATATATTACAAAGGTCGATATATTAAGTTTCAGTGAGAGAAAAGATCCTGGAGTTTCTCAGTGATTACAAATTTATTTCTCTGAAGTGTATTCATTGTCAAACATGCATTTTCTGAGATGTAAATATTTAACAAAGTTGGATTTCACCTAAAACTTTTCTATGTTTCTATGCTTCTAGACCGCCTGAAGAAAATTGCTTTTGTAGATGTATCCACAATAACCGTGAATGAAAAAGAATGCATTGGAGCGGGTTCCTTTGGACAAGTGTACAGGGGTTCATACCAGGGAGCAGCTGCTGCTATAAAAATAATCTCACTTAGAAAAAGTTCAGTCATCTCAAATGAGTTTGTCATACCCTTGTAAGTGTGAGAATAAATTTTAATATTTTTTGTTCACTTCATGAAGAGGTATTTGCAATCTTTTACTGCAAATACACTAAACTATGGAATCATACATATGGAAGCATATAGATATCCAAATGGGAGTGAAGTCTGCAGTGTGCAATTCAAAAAGGGTTTGTGTACTTTTTCGTTCATTCATTATTCGATTTTGGATGTGAAATAGGAAATTAAAAACAAGTGGTTTGTAGAATTCAAAATTCTGTTGTCACTGAATGAAAATGGCCTTGTATTTTGCCTATTTTATTGAAAAAGAAAATATTAACAAAATATTATCAGCAAAGACATATTAATAATATGAAAATGTCATTTTCTGCTTTTTGAACCTAAGCAGAGCCGTTTTGTTGATACATCGAGATCTTTGAGGAGCCCAACCGGGGCACACCCCAACCTCACGAGTATGGCTGTATGGTCTGATTAATGCACACTAAGAAGTATGGCTGTATGGTCTGAGTAATGCACACTAAGAAGTATGGCTGTATGGTTTGAGTAATGCACACTAAGAAGTATGGCTGTATGGTTTGAGTAATGCACACTAAGAAGTATGGCTGTATGGTCTGAGTGATGCACACTAAGAAGTTTAGTTTGCTCTTTAGAATCATAAAGTTGAGCAGTTGTAATCTGAGATGAACAGCAGGGTAAATACACCAGGACTGCAACATGTGCCTGTAACCTGAGGGCAGCGTTCAGCACTAAAACTTGTATTTGCACACACATTTTTTGCCCCAAGCCAGATCAGATGGCATTTTCGCCCTCACCCCCAAAAAGGAAACATTGAACCCATCAAGCTGGAGTTTTCAGTGAACACAGCACGAGAGCACAAATGAGTAAATGCACAATTCTGTACATTTTGAGAGCAGGGACCCTTAGAAAACAGCGTCCTTTGACTCATTTACTGTACTCATTAAGACCGTTGCTTGAACACAGCATGGCCGGTCTTACACACACATACATGTCCTGTGAACATTACCCATCTTAAGACACAGATTTGTCAAACCAAATTTACAGCACACAGTGATGGCAGTGCCGTCAACTGTGCCATCAATAGGATGAGCTGATATAGGCCTAGTTACATTTTCTTCATTACCTGGTCTAGGTAGACAGATGGCTCTGCCTGCCTGTCATCTTTTAGCTCAGCTACCTGTGGAGGTTAGTGAGGTCGAATCAGGATGAACGGCACACGGACAGTAGCCCATGAGTCGAGACAAATAAAAAAAAAACAGCCAAATAAAAATGTAAAAAACTGTCCAAAACTTGTGAAATTTTTGAGAAAATTCAATAACGATATGTCTGCTTTGTTCCATAGAAATGATTAAACTGGCACCCATTCTGAAATTACTATCAAAAATTAAATAACAAATGAATGAAAAAGTACACAGAGCAAAAAGGCATTACATTATGCAATACAATATGTAATTCATTAAGCAATTTACAACACTTACACAATTTAATAGGTAAGGTGTCAATGAAACCTTCAATTCAATTGGAATTATTTTGATTTGATAAACATGTCTTAAATTGCAAGTATATCCCACTTTGATGTGCGATTGACATAATGCAATGTCCTTCTGAACCACATTTTGCATAATAAAGATGCTTTAAAACTGTAGCAAAATTACCCAAAGTTTTCCCAAAATATTTTCAGGGTGGCATTGTCAATTTTGTCAGTTTTTTTCATAATGCAATCCTGCATTGAACTTTGAATATCAAATTGCAAAAGGAATTGACAGGTAAATTATGAGACTGAATAGTGAATAATAAATTGCAAAAAGAATCGCCATTTGAATTTTCAGACTAAAGTTCCATTACAAAATGGAATGTGGTTAAATCTGCAGCCAAATAGGCTCAAGGTGAGTTTGACTCCTTGTAAAACGAAACTTGAATGCGTTTTAGGAAAGATTGCACGTTGTGCCTATGCATCTATTGTGCAAATTGCAAAATGAATTGACAATTGCATAATGTAATACCTTTTTAAATAACATATTACAGATTGCATTCCCATTTGAATTTCACTACCCACAGTATCTGCTTCGATACTAAACTACTTTAAACTTTTTGCAAGAAAACCTCCAAGGCACTTTTCTTGACACAATGTTCAGTCTTTATTGCTTGGTCATAACGTTTGAAACTCCTATAGTAGTGTTTCAGTATCAAGCCTTCCTCAGAGAGTCAAACAGTTCTCAGAGGGAAAGAGGGAAAAACAGTGGGTTCAACCAGAAGCCTCCATCTGACAGATGTGTTGTTCTGGTTTCAAGGCTAGGTTTACCTCATCCAAACCTTACATAACATGTCCTCCGAAGTCAAATTAAAAGCAAACTGCATAGCTCCCAAACAAAACTCTTTTCTGATATAAACTCCTAATTACTGCTTATTCATAGTAAGTAAGATAGTTGTTGCATATTAATTTTGATCTCAATATGCTGTGCTCAGTAAGGGGCTTGTAAGGTGGTAGTACAACATAATGAAATAGACATAATTAGGACTTATTTGGACAATCAAGGCATATTAAGATCATAATTCACATACAAGAGTTAACTTACTAACTGCAAATAAACAGTAATTAGGAGTTTACATTGGAGCAATTCTTAGTTAATGGTCTATTATGGGTAGAATAAGGTCATGTACAATAAGGAATTAATAAGTGATCTATAATGACCAACAAATGACTAACATGTTACTAATTTGCATGTTAATAAGCTGGTAGTCAATAGAGAATATGTGTACCCTAATCTAACGTGATAACTGATTTACTTAGCCAGATATTTTCTGAAACATCTCTGGTCAACTTCAGAAGATGATTTTCAAAATGACCAACATGACAAAGCAACAGCAATAAAGGAGTTTGAACTTCTGTGAAATGAGAGTGCCGTGGAGTTTCTCTTGTCCTGGAGTTTCTCTTGTCATGCAGTTTCTCTGGTCATGGAGTTTCTCTTGCTTGTTTGTAGATTGTATTATTGCTATCAGTATTGAATTATTATCCAGTACAATATCCTGCTAGGATACACAAGAAAGCAGTGACATTATGCTAAACTACAGTCAGTATTCTGTGCACATCATTCAACCCCTTCATTCACATGAAATATTCCTCAGGCGTTTGTCTCATCCCAACATTGTGCGGATGCTGGCTGTAGCCAGAAGTGAGACACAGATCCTCATTGCCAATGAGTACATCCATGGTGCCAATCTGCATGAGGTTCTTTATCAAGACGCTTCAGAGTCACCCAAGGACACCATCATGGTGGGGCATAATGTTGTCTCTAAATATCTTAAAAGTACCGCTGATAATAATAACAAAATTATGGTGGTATTGAAAGAAATATTGTTTAATTACACTTTCAGTTGGAGCACAAGGATAAGCTATCTGTGGCTTTGGATATTGCCATGGCTCTTGAGTACATACATGAGAAACAGATCATCCACCAAGATCTGAACCCAGCAAATATAATGGTAAGTATCATATTAGACTAGAGTAATGTTCTTTCAGTCTAAGTCTAGAAACTTATTCAACATTTTAAAATCATCTAATTTAATGTTCAGTCATTTTAAGACCAATGTGAGGAAAATTTAGCTGATATTAGAAAGTATTTGAATGAACCTTTTTCATTGTTTGTTACTCTTCTAAGATTGCAGCTGATACCAGAAAGGCCTATCTCACTGACTGGGGCATGGCGAACTGCAAGGTGACCATATCAATAACATTAGGAAGCCCATTGGGAGGAACCCCTCCCTACATGGCCCCAGAGTGCCTGGTAGAGTGTGAGGAATGCAGCACCATGTCAGACATGTGGTCTCTTGGCATCACTCTTCTGGAGATGTTCACTAACTCTGAGCCCTGGACAGTCAGTAACGCTGGAGAAATACGAAGGCTTCTTCATAAACGCCAGAGACCTCATGCTCTGGATAAACTACAGCCTAATCTTCATGACATTGTAAAACCACTGATAGAATATGAACCCAGTTCTCGCATGAATGCCAAAGATCTAGTGGTGTTGTTGTGGTACAAGTCAAAAGTTGATGTCAGTTGATGTCAAAAGTAATATCTGCAGGGACATTCTAGTGAAAGTTAAGATATTTTAAATCTGTCATATCTTCTTTGTATAATTATTTCTGACATGTTAAAATGATAAATGTTTTCAATAAATGATGTTCAAACAGCAAGTGTAATTCCAGGAGTTTGAGAAAGTGACAGTCCTCCAGATGCTGATGAAGAATACTGCACAGAGAGAATGTCTACTCTCCGAGAGGGACTCTGTGAATGCCAAGTACAGTGATGTACAAACATCTCAGTTCAGTAAAATCAAACCAAATGGACCATGGACATCAGTGAAGGTGGTGAAGTGCCAGATAATCAATTAGCCGAGTGTTTGTACTATTTGTAGTGTTTTGTATATTACAATGGCTTTGTCTGGTTTAATTTCCAAATTTTCCCAGATGCGAAAATCTGTAAAGCAAAAATTATATAGCCTTTTTTATATGTATATATATTTTTAGTGTTCATGGAAAAGCTGGTGAAAAGTGTTTTATGGTAAGTCACAATAGTTTCCAGTGGTATAAAGCAATATCATATTTTTCCATAGGGTACTTTCTGTGTAGTCGTCAGTGCTTGAACATATTTCAGGAACAGATGTTATGAAGGTGTTGTCCCAGCTCAGTTCTACATATTTACATCACAAAATCTTAAACATACCCCCCCCCCCCCCCCACCCACCCTTTTGTGGATGCTATTGTTACCATTGGGATTAAACTTTGAATTGGGCGGCTGTATGTGAATAGTAGCAAATGGAGAATATATGAATGAATGACATCTGTACAATAGAATTGTGATTATTTTAATAAACCAAGAACTGAACACAAATGCCCAAGGACTACTGTTTAAATTATAATTTAATAATCTATTCAATTACATTCTGTAAGAGACCAATGTATTTTGGATTCAATTATCGAAAATCTTTGAGACCTTAAAGAAATACAAAGATTAATTGTTCTCATTTAATTTTTACCTAAACCACAGCCTGACAGCATGTGATATATTCTCAGATGAGAAATTTAGTTATTCGCAATGACAAAACTTTTGCTCCAGCATGTGTTCAGAAAGCATGATCATTGCATTTGCATACATTTAACATCCCCACACACTCACTTGCAGACCCTATGGTCCACTTAACTGCTGTAATACAAAAGATAAGATCTATTGAGATAAAGACACAATCCCATTTGAAGCAGTAGAGTTGAGGTGAAGTCTGTCTGTTGGTGTCTACGCCATTATGAATGAGGAGAGGGGTGGGTCTGGGATGCCACACACCACTGTTGAGCCCTTTGGAGGTCATGGGGATAATCCACTCAATCAGGTGAAAGAGGGAGTCTCCTTTAAAACCTCAGTCACATGCTGCCAGTGTTGTTTCCACTCAAGTTTTGGGCAGTAATCAACTATGGAAGAATGGCTTTGTGGGTCCAATATTAAGTTTGTTTTGGGGCCTTCTCCTGTCAGCTGTGCATTGCTGTTGTATCCATGTTGAATCACAACACTCAGGCTTTGATAGTGAATGACTCAACCTAAGCACAAGCCATTTTACAACCTGCATGATTTAGTCACAATTCTGAGACCTTAAAGTCTGCTGAAGAAGTTCGCTGGTTCAGTGAAGATCCTATTTAACGAGACTGGTAAATATTATACAAACACTACCGATGGAACCACAATTTGATATAGACAAACAACTGAAAAATATGGCACCTCTAGGAAGAGGAAGAGCAATACAGTATCAGAACAGTGAACACAACCTGACAATGATTAACAATGGATTATCTTTTAGGGGAGACCATTGAACTTGTACTACTTCAAGATTATATTCAAGGAAGTCCTATTCTTCTAAGCAGGTATGTTACAAATTTTACTTTGCAAGTCTTAATAGCCTACTTAACTCATCTTCTTACATGTCAAATGTTCTTAGATTAATTGTAATTATAGATTTGAAAAGACCTCTATAGGTTATTTTGTTTCTGATGCCAATCTGAATTTTGGGTGTAAAAAGTAAAAATCGATCTGACTGCTTCGTGTTTTAAGATGTAGAAATTACCCAGTCAGGAATATCACAGGAATATCCTTTCACTCATAGAATTATTATGTAGTCATAATAGTCACTGTTTAATACACCAATATATGGCTATACGGTCCCTTACTGAACATTCCAGTGACTTTGGACTTTTGACTGACTTCGGGAGAGTGAGTCACAGATTCACTTCATGTTTACCCCATATAAACATGTACATATAAACAAAACTACAATACAGTAAAATGTTGCGCCTTAATTTCCTACGTGATAATGAAATATCTATCTATCCCAAACCTACAACAGATTTGGTCCAAGTTCACCAGATCTATCTCTACTCCTCTTTCCACTCCCCTTCCACAATCGGCACTTCCTCTCAACCTGACTTTCCTTTCCCCTCACTGTAACATTGCTTCTTCTGTTGAAGGCAATCAAAACAGCCATAGAGCATCACCGAGCCATTGCCACACTTCACTTTTGACAGCATGCTCTTTTCAGATTGTGCTTCATTCTTCATCCATTGATCAATAACAATTACATAACAACAATAATAGTCCTTTCTATCTATAGAATAGCATTACTGCATATCTGGAGGAGACATTATGGTTTGTGGTTTATCAGACCAACTCCGTACATATGCTACATCAGTTTGACTATGCCACCAATATAACTTTCATGTGCCTCAGTAATTGTAGATAGCTATACAGCAAATACAATTTGTGCTGCTGTTTCTGCATTTCACCAATGCCACTGTGAAAATGTTTTTCTTTTTCACATGTTGAAATTGTTAGAAGTTAAGACTGTCTTCACCTCTAGTGGCTTCTATTGTGCCCCTGTGCCTTTTTGTCTTTGTTTTGGTAATCATGCGCCCCACGCCCTGCCTCTTACTCTGCACTGATTTTCTCTGCCATTTCCTGATTGCCTACCTGAACTGTTTCAGTAAAGGTGTCATGTGATCTACAGTATTACCCTGTGTATTTATGCTAGTTCCTGTGTGGTTGCCTTCACTGAGTCTTTGTGGTGTTGCTGTTGAGTGATAAACCTTGCTGTCGTCTTTGATTCTGATTCTTGATTCTGAGTAGTTTTTGATCTTGCGTTTGGAGCTCTCTTCTCAGGGCTACATTTTGATTTTTGAGTTTTCCTTGGACAGTTTTTTTGCATTCTCTTTACTAAACCTTCTGAATCTGTTTCCTTGAGTGTTTTTGAGTTTGTCTTCTGAGTTTCAAAGTTTACGTTAATAATCCGCATTCTCTCTGCATTTGAGTTGCCTCATTAGCTCAGTGAGTTTGTAATTTGTGCATGTGGGAATTATTATTTTTTCTGTATGTGTCATGGGGAAAAAAAGCAGAATGAAACATAACCATGCTGCATTAGGTTACATTTTGTCATAAAGTTTATGCAAGCCTATTGTTAATATGTTCCCACAGATCACTACCACAAGATCACACTCGTAGCCATGCTGTTATTATGTGACACAGAAGCCCAGTGAATATCATCAGTACAAAAACGTGCTGCACTTGCAAATACCTTCTTACATGACTGTCAGAATTGAGCAGCCGGTGGTCAGTCTTAAAGAAACTTTGTAGGTATCCTTCCAAAAAATCCATTATTGTGTATTGTACGTGTCTGTGTGTGTGTTTGTGTGTGTGTGTGTGTGTGTGTGTGTGTATGTGTGTGTAGGCCTACATATTCAGCAATAATTCAGCACTGAAAAATATAAGTGACACTGACAATCAGTTTTAATTAGCACATGCAAATGAGATCTCATACCATTCACAGCCTTTCTGTAGAATCCTTCTGTAGAAGTAAGTTGTTTGTTGAGAATGGAACAGAATAAACAGCCATAGTGACATACACTATTGTAACAATCCTCTAAGGTTGAGAGGAAGGTGGCACATATCTAAGAATGTACAGGACTAATATAAATGGTTGATGAGGTGCACAGATGTAGATCACAGTAAACACACTGTTCTCCCTGCAGAGTGCTACAACAGAACTGACCCCTGTGAGTCAAGATGAGTGCTTTTCAAAAACCAAGTAAGTCAACATACTGTTGGATAACCATTTACTTGGCCAACCGCAGCCATTTTTTCTCATTCTCTCTCTCTCTCTCTCTCTCACACACACACACACACACACACACACACACATACACAGACAAACACATCCATAGGGCTAAACATGATAGATTTGTAAATGATCAAAGGCATTGTTGGAAGCCATAAGAGCCACTTCGCTGATACCAAAAGGCATAAAGTAAAAATAATTTTCCTAACCAGATGTGGTGTCTCCAGCTAAGTGAAGCCTCTTGGTTCGTTTTAGCACCAGATGTTATTTGATATCCGATACTTATCTGATTGATTGATCAGTTTGCTAATACATTCTCACACCTTCTTCAGTGTCAGGTAATGCCCTAATGGCATATATGGTAAAGTGCCATTCCGATTAAACTATTCTGAATAAAAATTCTCGGTCGTCTGTTTATATGTAGTAACATATTCTGATCAGATGTTAGTGGTCATGTGATGTAGGCACACATTTAAAATCACCTCAAAATGGTAATCATAGACGGCTTTTCGGTGCGACTAGGAGGTAACCAAAGGAAGGTAACTCATCATACTGAAGTAGGTGAATTTTGGATGAGAGGAGCACAGTAAATAGCTGTCAGTTGTCTCAGAAAACGTGCTGTTACATAGGCAAAGATATCACCAGCCTACATGGTCTCATAGTTGTTGGTGTGTGAGCAAAATGTTGTGGGTGAAATAGCTATCAGAGGCTTTATTTCCACAAAATACAGGCTTGTTCATGTTGAAAGATGAGCGATGAGCATGCACGAAAAAAAAGTTCAATCTGATCGAGTGTTTACATGATTGTTCAATCGGAATAGGAACGATATAAACCACCCTTTTCATTCCAGTTAAAATTTTAATTGGATCAGAAATTCTGTTCTGATCAGAGTGTTTTTGTGGGTCATTTCTATTCTGATTGAGGTATTATTCTGTTTCTATTTGGATTAAAAGTGTCCATGTAAACGGGGCTATTGTGTATCAGTGTGAGAGTGTAACAGTTTGACAATGTAACACTGACAGTGGAATAGTGCTGATAGGAGTGGAACAGGTGGTGCATTTCCACTATGGGATAAAACCTCGGTGTTTGGGGTAAAGCCTCAGATTTTCCCTCTTTGTATGATTGAGACTGGACTCTGGACTGCTCATTGGAGCACATTGCTGTTCATTAAAACCTCTTGGTTGCAGCTAGCATTGTGATTCAATTACAAGATATTTTGTGGGGTGGCTCTATCCTCCTCCATATGTGGGCGAGCTCTTGTTCTGACAGGAAGTGGTACAAGCCTGAATCTATCAGCAGCTGCCTCATCATCAAGGACACATAAGTCATTAATCTTCATACTATCCCAGCATCCCACCTGTAATGTGACTGAGCACAAATGGCCTGTTGTGCCAACTGCCCATATTGTTGTCCAGCTACTTTGCTCTCTGCCTCTAAAATACTTAAACCTGCCATAGTGCTTGATAGGTGAACTTGAGGATGGAGGGCTTTGGACCTTGATGTTGTCTATGTCCCTTGAGAGACTTTCGAATAGTCAATGTCAGGGCAGCCGGGGCCTGCTGGTAAGGGCTTGGAACCAGTTGCCAGTTGGATACCCCTGATCAGTGGACCACGGCTGAAGTGCCCTCGAGCAAGGCACCTAACCCTCACTTCTCTCTGGGTGTTGTAGCAGCCCACTGCTCTGGGTTAGAGTGTGCCTCACTTCACTGTGTGTTTCACTACTTCACAATTGGGACAAATGCAGAGACCAAATTCCTTGTGTGTGTAAAGACAAAGGACATGTATTATTGATTTGTGACAAGTTGATTGGTTGTTCTTACATAGCGCAAGGAATTGTGGGGCATTCTTTTCTTTTCTCCGTTCATAGGGACCACAGGCAGTGCACACTATGCTAAAGGAGGTTTCAAAGGAAGCATAGAGGCACATTTAGAGAATCTGAGCAGCCCTTACCACAAAATATTTCCAGGCCATTTCATGAGGATAGGAACTTTCCAAAGCAAAAAACTGAGAGCAGAATGTCTAAATCTCCTCCTCAGTTGTGGGACACAGCTGTACCCTGGGGTTAATGCTAAGCCAACCAAAAGAGGTGTACTTGTATGATACACAGCACTGTTGACCATGGTGAGTATTTTGGCTGAGTATTTTGACAGGAAATTAGAAGGATCCAGGAATATTTCAGAGAGGCTGTATTTACAGTCCTGGGTTTAATTTGGTTTACTATTATTTTACAAATCAATAGTGTTTGCTTATTGTCATAAGTGTCCATAGGTGAGGATTTGGGAGTGAAACCTTTTTTTTTTTCAAAGGCAGCTTAATAAACACTGTAACATCCCTGATCAAGAACGTGAACAAAAAGTTTGAATTGGCAAAATACAAGATGACGTGGATAATTTGAAAGTATTTATTACTAATTAAGCAATACAACATGAGTGGGAGTGGGGTTGGTAGAGGGTGCCGCCATGGATGTGGCTCGGTGCTCAATGCATTCTCATTCTCTCTCACACAGACACACAGACTTAAACATTCATGCTAGCATGCTAGAACATATGATGCAGTTGTCATCAGATCTAATTCTTTACAAAATATGTCAACATTCACTAAAAGCGCACACACTCCAACATATACCCCACTAGCACCGGCATACACACACCCACATGCATGCATGCACAAACACACACAAACACACACAATCCTGTGTCAAGGTTGATGATTTAATAACAGAAAATGTGTTAAGAAATGCATCCTTTTGTTTGACAGAATGACATGATTTCTGTTTCCAGGTGGAGTTCCACATATCTCAGACATGAGGATTGTGCTGCTGGGGAACAGATATGAAGGGAAGAGTTCATCAGGAAACACCATCCTGGGCAGAGAGGAGTTTGATACTGTAGGGAGAACAGCTGAGTGTGTGAAGAGAGAAGGAGAAACAGCAGGGAGACACATCACTGTAGTGGAGGCACCAGGATGGTGGAAGAACTACACTGTAGAGAAGACTCCTGAACGTGATAAACGAGAGATTGTCCTCAGTGTGTCTCTGTGTCCTCCAGGACCCCATGCTCTACTCCTGGTCATTAATGTGAGTCGGTTATTTTACAGAGACACACAGAAGAGCAGTGCAGGAACACATGGAGCTTCTGGGTGAGAGAGTCTGGAGTCACACTATAGTGCTGTTCACCTATGGGGACTGTCTGGGAGACACAAGCATTGAGCAGCACATTGAGAGTGGAGGAGAGGCTCTGCAGTGGGTTGTAGAGAAATGTGGGAACAGGTACCATGTTGTGAACAATGAGAAGAGTGATGGTGGCCAGGTGACAGAGCTGCTGGAGAAGATAGAAGAGATGGTGGCAGGAAATGGTGGACTTCATTTCAATTGTGATGCAACGATTTTAAATGAGCTGAATGAGAAGAAAAGGGAAGAAGCGAGAAGAGCAGAGGAGAGGAAGATGAAAGTGCAGAAACAGAGAGAATCTCTCAGATCATCAGCAGGTGAGAGAAATATTTAACTGTTGATTCTACATGAGTACATGTATGTCTCTCTGACACACACACACACACACACACACACACACACACATTCTGACTCACGCACACACACACACACGACACACACACTCTGACACTCACACACACACACACACCCTCTGACATACACACACACACTCTGACAAACAGACACACGCACACACTGACACTCACACGGACACACTCTGACGCACACATTGACACACACACACTAACACACTGACATACACACATACACACACACTGACACACACACACACACTCTGACACACACACAGACGTACACACACACACACACTGACACACACAGACATTCTGACACACAGACACACACAGACACACTGACACACACACACGCACAAAGACACTCTGACACACACACACTCTGACACACATTCCGACACACACAGACACTCTGACACACTAACACACACACACAGACTGACACACACACTGACATACACACACACACACACACACACACACACACACACACACGCACACACACACACACACACGCACACACAGACACTCTGACCCACAAGCACACAGGCACACACACACAGACTGACACTCACTCACACTCTGACACACACACACACACACACTCTGACACACACACACTCTGACATACACATACACACACACTCTGACACAGACACTCTGACACACACAGGAACTCTGACACACTAACACACACACACAGACTGACACACACACTGACATACACACACACACAGACACTCTGACCCACAAACACACAGGCGCACACACACACACAGACTGACACTCACTCACACTCTGACACACACACACTCTGACATACACATACGAACACACTCTGACACAGACACTCTGACACACACAGACACACACACAGACACACTGACACACACACACACACAGACTGACACACACTCACACTCTGACACACACACACACACACTCTGACTAATGGCGCTGTCAAATGGACCCTTACTGTTACCCCCATGACCCATCTCACTCCTTCGAGTTTGTCACTATGCCTGGCCGCTGCTACATTGTCCAGCCATAATTCCTGATAACCACCTATAGACTGATTACCATGTAATGTAAAAGTGGGATAATACTCTATTATGAACTATTATGAACCTTAGCTAAACCATAGGCAACTTATAGTCTGTCATGGTTACTACTGATTGTAATTTTTCTCCATGACCCCTGGCAGTTGGGTTAGCCCCTTGAGTCGTGGATCTGCCCAAGGTTTCTTCCTAGATTAACTGAACATAAGGGAGTTTTTCCTTGCCCCTGTTGCTCTTGGGTGCTCCTTCTGTGAAGCGCCATGAGACAATACTATTGTAAAAGGCGCTGTATAAATAAAACTGAATTGAATTGAATTGAATTGACACACACAGACACTCTTGACACACACACAGACACACACACAGACTGACACACACTCACACTCTGACACACACACGCACACACTCTGACACCCAAACTCTGACACATACACACACACACACTCTGACACACACCGACACACACACAGACACTCTGACACACACACACAAACACTCACACACTCTGACACACACAGACACTCTGACACACAAACACAATGGCACGCATATAAAAACTGACACACACTTACACTCTGACACACACACACTCTGACATACACACACACACACACACACACACACACACACACACACACACACTCTGACACACGCAGACACTCTGACACACACACAGACACACTGACACACACACAGACACACACACACAGACACACTGACACACACACACACTCTGACACAGACACTTTGACACACACAGACACACACACTGACACACACACACACTGACGCGCACACACACACACAGAGACTGACACACACACACACTCTGACACAGACACTCTGACACACACAGACACACTGACATACACACACACACACACTCTGACACAGACACTCTGACACACACACACAGACACACACACAGACACTCTGACACACACACACAGACACTCACACACTCTGACACACACAGACACTCTGACACACAAACACAATGGCATGCACATACAGACTGACACACCTACACTCTGACACACACAGACACTCTGACACACAAACACACAGGCACACACACACAGACTGACACACACTCACACACACTGACATACACACACTCTGACACAGACACTCTGACACACACAGACACACTGACATACACACACACTCTGACACAGACACTGACACACACAGACACTCTGACACACTAACACACACACACAGACTGACACACACACTGACGTACACACACACACACACACACACGCACACACTCTGACACAGACACTCTGACACACACACACACACACTCTGACACAGACACTCTGACACACACAGACACTCTGACACACACACAGACACTCTGACACACACACACACACACACTCTGACACACACACAGACACAGACACTGACACACACACAGACACACACACAGACACTCTGACACACACACACAGACACTCACACACTCTGAGACACACAGACACTCTGACACACAAACACAATGGCACGCACATACAGACTGACACACACTTACACTCTGACACACACACACACTCTGGCATACACACACACACACTCTCTGACACACAAAGACACTCTGACACACACACAGACACTCTGACACAGACACTCTGACACACACAGACACACTGACACACACACACGCACAAACACACACCTACAGTCTGACACACTAACACACACACACAGACTGACACACACACACACATACACAGACACACATACTCTGACACACACAGACACTCTGACCAACAAACACACAGGCGCACACACACACAGACTGACACTCACTCACACTCTGACACACTGACACACACACACACTGACACACACAGACTGACACACACAGACACTCTGACCCACACACACGCACACACTCTGACACAGACACTCTGACACACACACAGACACACTGACACACAAACACAGACACTCACACACTCTGACACACACAGACACTCACACACTCTGACACACACAGACACTCTGACACACAAACTCAATGGCACGCACATACAGACTGACACACACTTACACTCTGACAGACACACACTCTGACATACACACACACACACTCTCTGACACACACAGACACTCTGACACACACACAGACACACTAACACAGACACTCTGACACACCCAGAAACTCTGACACACACACAGACACACTGAAACACACACGCTCTCCGACACAGACACTCTGACACACACAGACACACACAAAGACACACACAGACAGACACTGACACACACACACAGACACACTGACACACACACGCACTCTGACACACACACACGCTCTCTGGCATAGACACTCTGATACACACACAGACACACTGACACACACACACACGCACTCTGACACACACACTCTTACACACACAGACACACACACAGACACTCTGACACACAAACACAAAGGCACGCACAGACACACACTTATACTCTGACACACACACACACACACACACTCTGACATACACACACACACACTCTCTGACACAGACACTCTGACACACACAGATACTCTGACATACACACAGACACACACGCTCTCTGACTATTGATTATCTGATTATTGATCACTCTGACTCTGATTATTTTGACTTGTTCACCCTTGTGTGGGCAATCTTTAGCCCAGTGGAATGTACTTTTGACAAATAGCACATTTTGATCTGTGCCCATACTTGTCCAAAGGGTTAGTGCCAGGCAGAGGTGTCTTCTGTTGCTCACCTTGTTTTGACCACGTCTTGCCCTTCTGGCGCCTGTGCTCCGTTGTCACATATGCAGCTTCCTGGTTTGTTCCCATTGTTTGACCAGACGTTTTGCCTCCAAAAATTCTTTTCAGCGCCGACTTCATTGAAGCAAAAGTTAAGTCCGTACATGCTGTCAACGCTAGTTTTCTGTCCTTCACCTCCAAGCATGCCGTATCTAGTAGTTTAAACGCTAACACCGCATCGGGGAGTTCCATTCTATATTTGCGCATTCTCGAGTATCGCTGCTCGAACTCAATGACGTAGTCCGCCGTGGACACACTACTGTCTCTCATAATTCGGTCAAAGCTTGAATAAGCATCATACGTTCTGTCCTTTTCTTCTTTGAGAAATAATCCATCAAGTTTTTCAAGCAAAGTACTCATGCCAGTGTCTTTGTTTAAGTCATCTACCGGTATTTCCATCACGCTCTCCCGGATTCGTTCGTCCGATTCGTTCGATCGTTTCTCGCGCTCTCCCGGATAGCCCCAAAGCCACTGCAAGCACTCGCTTCTTCAATTTTATAGTTGCTAACCGTCCTCTGCTACCAATGTTAGATAATGCCAAAACTACCGTGTACCGTTACAACCTTTTAATGAACAGCCCCCACCAAGGACATAACAAGATAGTTAGTTAGTTTTTTTCCGGTCCAAAACGTGTCACAATAAAAGTATATGAACTTTCACTGTAAATGCAGCATATTACATTGAACAGTTGACAGGTTCTTCACAGTTACAGTTCTAATATCCAACAGAAGAGAAGATCACAGTCTTGTTCAGCAGTGCCCCAAACTAAGGACTATCAGAAATCAAAGCCCATTCGTCATCACAGTCCAAATATCCAACACAAGAGTGAACACAGGCCGTAATCCTTGCTCAGTCCTAAAGGCAAAATGGTCAAGAAATCCAACAGAAGACTTCACAAAACAATACAGGGTTCTTGGAATCCAAAAAGGCAGGCAACAGTCAAAGGGGGGAAAACAGGCACAGAGGAATTTAAGGTTTGCAGCTCAAAACCGGAATATTGACTAACTTTATGCCTCAGGAGGACTCAGCAAAGACAATGAGAGAACAGCGTCCTGAAATAGGTCCACCAGTCAGCTAATCACCATCACTAATGGTATAATTTCAGTTTTCCTGGTGTCATGCCCATATTTCAGACTTTAGGATTGTACTGCTGGGATGCAGGGGAAAATTATGTGGGGGTTGTTGACAAAATGCTCTGTCACACATTCATGCTTTTAAAAGGCAATGAGAGATGTTTTAATTGTGCACTATACCTACATTTTTAATTGGTCAAAGCAGTTCTTTGTCTTTGAACTTGGCATTTCCTGTTTTGGATTGATGGAGATTACAATACTCTATTAATTAGGCTCTCAGTGAGTTTTAGAAGAAGTCTGCTTTTAGTCTGTTGATCTTGAAATGGTATGATATGTTAATCATCAGTGGCATGCTGTGGACGGCATTGGACTCACAACTGTAGTGTGACTTCTTCAATCCCCACAAACAATCGAGGTGGGGGAAGTGATTTTGCAGCTGTGTCTCACATCCACAGACACAGATCAGGTGCCCTTGAGCAATGCACCTAACCTCCAACCATCGACCGCCAGATTAATGGCTGCCTTCTGCTCCATTTGTGCTCTGAGTAAATATGAGATCCCAGTGAGCTCACTGCACCAAAATCTGAGTATGCATGTGCATATAACACCCTTCGGATGGGTTAAATTATTAACAGTGTCCTCCATGACAATAGCTTGGTAATACAACCAGACCCTCATTCTATACTTTTCTTTCGTACTGAGGGTTTGGACATTCTGTAGTGAGATTCAGTTGCTTGCTTGAGTTGTTTAAGTTTAAAAAGATTGGACCAGCCCCTGACTGATAGCTTGCCTTGACTGATAGCATTCTAGCTCTGCATTTACAACGCCTCTCTCTGTTCACCAATTGAACAGGTGAAAATGTCGCCTGAGACAACGAGCTCAATGGGATCAAATCCAGACCAGCACTGTTAAGAGATGATAACCAAGTGGAAGTGGTAGGAAGGCGTGTGCAGGCTACCATGACAATAAAGATACTTAAATAACTAATAACCACCTAACATATGGATTCTCAAAGCATCACTAGCATTACAATTTAAATGTACATTAACAGGGTCATAGGATTTTCAGGCAAAGACAAACTGTTATTCACTTCACAGTAGGATCTCCTAAGAATGTGTCTATACCATAGTCTATACCATGGTGCTGTTTGATATGCATCCATGCAAGTTCTATACGTGCTACACTGTACATCCACATATAGGTAATGTTAACAAATTGCACTGAATATGATTAATGCTTTATGAGGATTAACATAATTATCCATTCATGCAGGTGGTGATTTTCACATCTCAGACATGAGGATTGTGCTGCTGGGGAACAGATATGAAGGGAAGAGTTCATCAGGAAACACCATCCTGGGCAGAAAGGAGTTTGATACTGTAGGGAGAACAGCTGAGTGTGTGAAGAGAGAAGGAGAAACAGCAGGGAGACACATCACTGTAGTGGAGGCACCAGGATGGTGGAAGAGCTACACTGTAGAGGAAACTCCTGAACGTGATAAACAAGAGATTGTCCTCAGTGTGTCTCTGTGTCCTCCAGGACCCCATGCTCTACTCCTGCTCATTAATGTGAGTCGGTCATTCACAGAGACACACAGAAGAGCAGTGCAGAAACACATGGAGCTTCTGGGTGAGAGAGTCTGGAGTCACACTATAGTGCTGTTCACCTATGGGGACTGTCTGGGAGACACAAGCATTGAGCAGCACATCGAGAGTGGAGGAGAGGCTCTGCAGTGGGTTGTAGAGAAATGTGGGAACAGGTACCATGTAGTGAACAATAAGAAGAGTGATGGTGGCCAGGTGACAGAGCTGCTGGAGAAGATAGAAGAGATGGTGGCAGGAAATGCTGGTCTTCATTTAAATTGTGATGCAAAGATTTTAAATGAGCTGAATGAGAAGAAAAAGGAAGAAGCGAAAAGAGCAGAGGAGAGGAAGATGAAAGTGCAGAAACAGAGAGAGTCTCTCAGATCATCAGCAGGTGAGAGAAATATTTAACTGTTGATTCTACATGAGTACATGTACATGACCCAGCTCTTATCTACCTCATCATCTCTCTGACACACACACACACACACACACACACACATTGACTGACACACACACACACACATTCTGACACACACACATACACACTCTGACACACACACACTGACACACACACAGACAGACACACACACACTCTGACACACACACACACACACACCGACACACACACACTCTGACACACACACACACACACACCGGCACACACACTCTGACACTCACACATACACAAACCCTCTGACATACACACACACACACTGACAAACACACACAGAAACACGCACACCCTGACACTCACACGGACACACTCTGACGCACACATTGACACACACACACTAACACACAGACACAAACACACACACACACTCTGACATACACACACACACACACACACTGACACACACACACACACTCTGATATACACACACTGACACACACACAGACTCACACACACACACACACTCTGACACACACACACACACACACACACCGACACACACACACTCTGACACACACACACCGACACACACACTCTGACACTCACACACACACACACCCTCTGACATACACACACACACACTGACAAACACACACAGACACACGCACACACTGACACTCACACGGACACACTCTGACGCACACATTGACACACACACACTAACACACAGACACACACTCACACACACATACACACTTTGACATACACACACACACACACTGACACACACACACTGACACACACACACACACACACACACTCTGACACACTGACACCCACACACGCACAAAGACACACTGACACACACACACTCTGACACACACTCTGGCACACACAGACACTCTGACACACTAACACACACACACAGACAGACACACACACACAGACACACTGACACACACACACACTCTGACACACACACAGACGTACACACACACACATACACACGGATACACACACACTGACACACACAGACATTCTGACACACACACACACACACAGACACAGTGACACACACACGCACAAAGACACACTGACACACACACACTCTGACACACACAGACACTCTGACACACTAACACACACACACAAACTCACACACACACTGATGTACACACACACACACACACACACACACACACACTGACACACACAGACACTCTGACAAACACACACACACACAGACACACACACTGAGACACACACAGACACTCTGACACACTAACACACACACACACACACAGACACACACACTCTGACACACGCAGACACTCTGACACAGTAACACACACACACAGACTGACACACACACTGACGTACACACACACACACACACAGACACACACACTCTGACACACACAGACACACACAGACACTCTGACCCACAAACACACAGGCACAGTCACACAGACTGACACTCACTCACACTCTGACACACACACACAGACACTCACACACTCTGACACACTTACAGACACTCTGACACACACACACAGACATTCACACACTCTGACACACACACAGACACTCTGACACACAAACACAATGGGACGCACATACAGACTGACACACACTTACACTCTGACACACACAGACACTCTGACACGCACACAGACACTCTGACACACACACAGACACACTGACACACACACGCTCTCTGACACAGACACTCTGACACACAGAGACACTCTGACACACACACAGACACACTGACACACACAGACACTCTGGGCCCTATTATGCTGCGGCGCACTGTGCATTCGCGACATGCGCATGGTGTCATTACTGTTCTGTGCCAGCGCATCGTTCATTTTTTCCGGCCAAAAAATCACGTTGTCTAGATAGCAGATGACACTGCGCCGTCATTGGGTGTGTCAGCGAAAAGAAGAGGTGTGGTCTGGCGCAAAGCGTGCCAGATGCTATTATAAGGATGCAAAAATGAAATCCGCCAGTGACCAACAAAACCCCGGTCTGTCGTCAGTTGCGCATTGCTGAAAAGCTATTTTAGGGGCGCACAGCGCTTTGGGATATGAAAGCGCGCACAATGCGCGAACACCATGCTTCTCTCATCAGCAGGAGCGCGAAGCGGGGTTTATACAAAAGTTTTTCATGTGGAGAAAAAGATTATGGAGTCCCTGGAAATATGAAATATAAATGTACATCACATATATCACAATATTTATTCATTTGCGTTGAAAACTTTTGTTTCCCCCGTCTTCTAACATCATTGTACCGCTTTCGGCACTGTTCGGATGTTCTTTTTTTGCCAAAGGCGGATACAGAACTGAGGATCTATCCTCCCATACTTCCTTGACCCGTGGAGGTTTGGGGGGATTCTTTCCATCCCCGAAGATAACCTGTTCACGCGCTTTTACCTCACACACTAGCAGATCGGTCTCCTCCATCGAAAAAAACGCTCCTGTCTTCTGGGTAAATTCACCATCGTAATAGCAACACACCATGGAAAATGCGCCGCTGGCTTTTAAGGGAATGCGAGTATAAATCCTGATTGGTTAATTGTATGTTACGCCCAAAACACACCCATGACTAATAAAGTACTTTAAGACCAACCCTTTGAACCATGCGTCTGGCGCAATGTTCGCTTTTCCCGCCGTCAAAATACCAAATTGTGTCGGGCACGCCCCCAAAGCAACTTGCGCGACTGACTTTAGACAATGCGCATATGATCGTCAAAATAGAGCCCTCTGACACACACAGACACTCTGACATACACAGACACACACACAGACACTCTGACACACACACGCACTCTGACACAGACACACTGACGCACACACAGACACTGACACACACACAGACACACTGACAAACACACGCTCTCTTACACAGACACTCTGACACACACACGCACTCTGACACAGACACTCTGACACACACAGACACACTGACGCACACACAGACACAGACACACACACACACACAAAACACTGACACACACACAGGCAGACAGACACACGCACCGACACACACACACTGACATACATACACACTGTGACACACAGACACACTGACACACACACACGCACAAACACACACTGACACACACAGACAGTCTGACACACTAACACACACACACAGACTGACACACACACACTGACAGACAGACACACACACACACACACTCTGACACACTGACACCCACACACGCACAAAGACACACTGACACACACACACTCTGACACACACTCTGGCACACACAGACACTCTGACACACTAACACACACACACAGACAGACACACACACACAGACACACTGACACACACACACACTCTGACACACACACAGACGTACACACACACACATACACACGGATACACACACACTGACACACACAGACATTCTGACACACACACACACACACAGACACAGTGACACACACACGCACAAAGACACACTGACACACACACACTCTGACACACACAGACACTCTGACACACTAACACACACACACAAACTCACACACACACTGATGTACACACACACACACACACACACACACTGACACACACAGACACTCTGACAAACACACACACACACAGACACACACACTGAGACACACACAGACACTCTGACACACTAACACACACACACACACACAGACACACACACTCTGACACACGCAGACACTCTGACACAGTAACACACACACACAGACTGACACACACACTGACGTACACACACACACACACACAGACACACACACTCTGACACACACAGACACACACAGACACTCTGACCCACAAACACACAGGCACAGTCACACAGACTGACACTCACTCACACTCTGACACACACACACAGACACTCACACACTCTGACACACTTACAGACACTCTGACACACACACACAGACATTCACACACTCTGACACACACACAGACACTCTGACACACAAACACAATGGGACGCACATACAGACTGACACACACTTACACTCTGACACACACAGACACTCTGACACGCACACAGACACTCTGACACACACACAGACACACTGACACACACACGCTCTCTGACACAGACACTCTGACACACAGAGACACTCTGACACACACACAGACACACTGACACACACAGACACTCTGGGCCCTATTATGCTGCGGCGCACTGTGCATTCGCGACATGCGCATGGTGTCATTACTGTTCTGTGCCAGCGCATCGTTCATTTTTTCCGGCAAAAAATCACGTTGTCTAGATAGCAGATGACACTGCGCCGTCATTGGGTGTGTCAGCGAAAAGAAGAGGTGTGGTCTGGCGCAAAGCGTGCCAGATGCTATTATAAGGATGCAAAAATGAAATCCGCCAGTGACCAACAAAACCTGGTCTGTCGTCAGTTGCGCATTGCTGAAAAGCTATTTTAGGGGCGCACAGCGCTTTGGGATATGAAAGCGCGCACAATGCGCGAACACCATGCTTCTCTCATCAGCAGGAGCGCGAAGCGGGGTTTATACAAAAGTTTTTCATGTGGAGAAAAAGATTATGGAGTCCCTGGAAATATGAAATATAAATGTACATCACATATATCACAATATTTATTCATTTGCGTTGAAAACTTTTGTTTCCCCCGTCTTCTAACATCATTGTACCGCTTTCGGCACTGTTCGGATGTTCTTTTTTTGCCAAAGGCGGATACAGAACTGAGGATCTATCCTCCCATACTTCCTTGACCCGTGGAGGTTTGGGGGGATTCTTTCCATCCCCGAAGATAACCTGTTCACGCGCTTTTACCTCACACACTAGCAGATCGGTCTCCTCCATCGAAAAAACGCTCCTGTCTTCTGGGTAAATTCACCATCGTAATAGCAACACACCATGGAAAATGCGCCGCTGGCTTTTAAGGGAATGCGAGTATAAATCCTGATTGGTTAATTGTATGTTACGCCCAAAACACACCCATGACTAATTAAAGTACTTTAAGACCAACCCTTTGAACCATGCGTCTGGCGCAATGTTCGCTTTTCCCGCCGTCAAAATACCAAATTGTGTCGGGCACGCCCCCAAAGCAACTTGCGCGACTGACTTTAGACAATGCGCATATGATCGTCAAAATAGAGCCCTCTGACACACACAGACACTCTGACATACACAGACACACACACAGACACTCTGACACACACACGCACTCTGACACAGACACACTGACGCACACACAGACACTGACACACACACAGACACACTGACAAACACACGCTCTCTTACACAGACACTCTGACACACACACGCACTCTGACACAGACACTCTGACACACACAGACACACTGACGCACACACAGACACAGACACACACACACACACAAACACTGACACACACACAGGCAGACAGACACACGCACCGACACACACACACTGACATACATACACACTCTGACACACAGACACACTGACACACACACACGCACAAACACACACTGACACACACAGACAGTCTGACACACTAACACACACACACAGACTGACACACACACACTGACAGACAGACACACACACACACACACTCTGACACACTGACACCCACACACGCACAAAGACACACTGACACACACACACTCTGACACACACTCTGGCACACACAGACACTCTGACACACTAACACACACACACAGACAGACACACACACACAGACACACTGACACACACACACACTCTGACACACACACAGACGTACACACACACACATACACACGGATACACACACACTGACACACACAGACATTCTGACACACACACACACACACAGACACAGTGACACACACACGCACAAAGACACACTGACACACACACACTCTGACACACACAGACACTCTGACACACTAACACACACACACAAACTCACACACACACTGATGTACACACACACACACACACACACTGACACACACAGACACTCTGACAAACACACACACACACAGACACACACACTGAGACACACACAGACACTCTGACACACTAACACACACACACACACACAGACACACACACTCTGACACACGCAGACACTCTGACACAGTAACACACACACACAGACTGACACACACACTGACGTACACACACACACACACACAGACACACACACTCTGACACACACAGACACACACAGACACTCTGACCCACAAACACACAGGCACAGTCACACAGACTGACACTCACTCACACTCTGACACACACACACAGACACTCACACACTCTGACACACTTACAGACACTCTGACACACACACACAGACATTCACACACTCTGACACACACACAGACACTCTGACACACAAACACAATGGAACGCACATACAGACTGACACACACTTACACTCTGACACACACAGACACTCTGACACGCACACAGACACTCTGACACACACACAGACACACTGACACACACACGCTCTCTGACACAGACACTCTGACACACAGAGACACTCTGACACACACACAGACACACTGACACACACAGACACTCTGGGCCCTATTATGCTGCGGCGCACTGTGCATTCGCGACATGCGCATGGTGTCATTACTGTTCTGTGCCAGCGCATCGTTCATTTTTTCCGGCAAAAAATCACGTTGTCTAGATAGCAGATGACACTGCGCCGTCATTGGGTGTGTCAGCGAAAAGAAGAGGTGTGGTCTGGCGCAAAGCGTGCCAGATGCTATTATAAGGATGCAAAAATGAAATCCGCCAGTGACCAACAAAACCTGGTCTGTCGTCAGTTGCGCATTGCTGAAAAGCTATTTTAGGGGCGCACAGCGCTTTGGGATATGAAAGCGCGCACAATGCGCGAACACCATGCTTCTCTCATCAGCAGGAGCGCGAAGCGGGGTTTATACAAAAGTTTTTCATGTGGAGAAAAAGATTATGGAGTCCCTGGAAATATGAAATATAAATGTACATCACATATATCACAATATTTATTCATTTGCGTTGAAAACTTTTGTTTCCCCCGTCTTCTAACATCATTGTACCGCTTTCGGCACTGTTCGGATGTTCTTTTTTTGCCAAAGGCGGATACACAACTGAGGATCTATCCTCCCATACTTCCTTGACCCGTGGAGGTTTGGGGGGATTCTTTCCGTCCCCGAAGATAACCTGTTCACGCGCTTTTACCTCACACACTAGCAGATCGGTCTCCTCCATCGAAAAAACGCTCCTGTCTTCTGGGTAAATTCACCATCGTAATAGCAACACACCATGGAAAATGCGCCGCTGGCTTTTAAGGGAATGCGAGTATAAATCCTGATTGGTTAATTGTATGTTACGCCCAAAACACACCCATGACTAATAAAGTACTTTAAGACCAACCCTTTGAACCATGCGTCTGGCGCAATGTTCGCTTTTCCCGCCGTCAAAATACCAAATTGTGTCGGGCACGCCCCCAAAGCAACTTGCGCGACTGACTTTAGACAATGCGCATATGATCGTCAAAATAGAGCCCTCTGACACACACAGACACTCTGACATACACAGACACACACACAGACACTCTGACACACACACGCACTCTGACACAGACACACTGACGCACACACAGACACTGACACACACACAGACACACTGACAAACACACGCTCTCTTACACAGACACTCTGACACACACACGCACTCTGACACAGACACTCTGACACACACAGACACACTGACGCACACACAGACACAGACACACACACACACACAAACACTGACACACACACAGGCAGACAGACACACGCACCGACACACACACACTGACATACATACACACTCTGACACACAGACACACTGACACACACACACGCACAAACACACACTGACACACACAGACAGTCTGACACACTAACACACACACACAGACTGACACACACACACTGACAGACAGACACACACACACACACACTCTGACACACTGACACCCACACACGCACAAAGACACACTGACACACACACACTCTGACACACACTCTGGCACACACAGACACTCTGACACACTAACACACACACACAGACAGACACACACACACAGACACACTGACACACACACACACTCTGACACACACACAGACGTACACACACACACATACACACGGATACACACACACTGACACACACAGACATTCTGACACACACACACACACACAGACACAGTGACACACACACGCACAAAGACACACTGACACACACACACTCTCACACACACAGACACTCTGACACACTAACACACACACACAAACTCACACACACACTGATGTACACACACACACACACACACACACACTGACACACACAGACACTCTGACAAACACACACACACACAGACACACACACTGAGACACACACAGACACTCTGACACACTAACACACACACACACACACAGACACACACACTCTGACACACACAGACACTCTGACACAGTAACACACACACACAGACTGACACACACACTGACGTACACACACACACACACACAGACACACACACTCTGACACACACAGACACACACAGACACTCTGACCCACAAACACACAGGCACAGTCACACAGACTGACACTCACTCACACTCTGACACACACACACAGACACTCACACACTCTGACACACTTACAGACACTCTGACACACACACACAGACATTCACACACTCTGACACACACACAGACACTCTGACACACAAACACAATGGGACGCACATACAGACTGACACACACTTACACTCTGACACACACTTACACTCTGACACACACAGACACTCTGACACGCACACAGACACTCTGACACACACACAGACACACTGACACACACACGCTCTCTGACACAGACACTCTGACACACAGAGACACTCTGACACACACACAGACACACTGACACACACAGACACTCTGGGCCCTATTATGCTGCGGCGCACTGTGCATTCGCGACATGCGCATGGTGTCATTACTGTTCTGTGCCAGCGCATCGTTCATTTTTTCCGGCAAAAAATCACGTTGTCTAGATAGCAGATGACACTGCGCCGTCATTGGGTGTGTCAGCGAAAAGAAGAGGTGTGGTCTGGCGCAAAGCGTGCCAGATGCTATTATAAGGATGCAAAAATGAAATCCGCCAGTGACCAACAAAACCCTGGTCTGTCGTCAGTTGCGCATTGCTGAAAAGCTATTTTAGGGGCGCACAGCGCTTTGGGATATGAAAGCGTGCACAATGCGCGAACACCATGCTTCTCTCATCAGCAGGAGCGCGAAGCGGGGTTTATACAAAAGTTTTTCATGTGGAGAAAAAGATTATGGAGTCCCTGGAAATATGAAATATAAATGTACATCACATATATCACAATATTTATTCATTTGCGTTGAAAACTTTTGTTTCCCCCGTCTTCTAACATCATTGTACCGCTTTCGGCACTGTTCGGATGTTCTTTTTTTGCCAAAGGCGGATACACAACTGAGGATCTATCCTCCCATACTTCCTTGACCCGTGGAGGTTTGGGGGATTCTTTCCATCCCCGAAGATAACCTGTTCACTCGCTTTTACCTCACGCACTAGCAGATCGGTCTCCTCCATCGAAAAAAACGCTCCTGTCTTCTGGGTAAATTCACCATCGTAATAGCAACACACCATGGAAAATGCGCCGCTGGCTTTTAAGGGAATGCGAGTATAAATCCTGATTGGTTAATTGTATGTTACGCCCAAAACACACCCATGACTAATAAAGTACTTTAAGACCAACCCTTTGAACCATGCGTCTGGCGCAATGTTCGCTTTTCCCGCCGTCAAAATACCAAATTGTGTCGGGCACGCCCCCAAAGCAACTTGCGCGACTGACTTTAGACAATGCGCATATGATCGTCAAAATAGAGCCCTCTGACACACACAGACACTCTGACATACACAGACACACACACAGACACTCTGACACACACACGCACTCTGACACAGACACACTGACGCACACACAGACACTGACACACACACAGACACACTGACAAACACACGCTCTCTTACACAGACACTCTGACACACACACGCACTCTGACACAGACACTCTGACACACACAGACACACTGACGCACACACAGACACAGACACACACACACACACACAAACACTGACACACACACAGGCAGACAGACACACGCACCGACACACACACACTGACATACATACACACTCTGACACACAGACACACTGACACACACACACGCACAAACACACACTGACACACACAGACAGTCTGACACACTAACACACACACACAGACTGACACACACACACTGACAGACAGACACACACACACACACACACTGACACACACACACACACACACAGACACACACACAGACGAACACACACACACATACTGACACACACAGACACTCTGACATGCACACACACACACACAGACACACTGACATATACACACACTCTGACACAGACACTCTGACACACTAACACACACACACAGACTGACACACACACTGACGTACACACACACACACACACACTGACACACACACACAGACACTCTGACACACACACACACAGACACACACACTCTGACACACACAGACACTCTGACCCACACACACACAGGCGCACACACACACAGACTGACACACACACTGACGCACACACACACACAGACACACTGGCACTCACATGCTCTCTGACACACACACAGACAGACAGACGCACACACTGACACACACACACTGACATACATACACACTCTGACACACAGACACACTGACACAAACACACGCACAAACACACACTGACACACACAGACAGTCTGACACACTAAGACACACACACAGACTGACAGACAGACAGACACACACACACTGACACACACCACACACTGACACACACACAGACGTACACACACACACAGACACTCTGACACACACATGCACAGACACACACACTCTGACACACATAGACACTCTGACATACACACACACACACACACTCTGACACAGACACTCTGACACACACAGACAAACACACAGACACACTGACATATACACACACTCTGACACAGACACTGACGTACACACACACACACACACACACCACACACACACACTGACACACACACACACAGACACACACACTCTGACCACACAGACACTCCGACCCATAAACACACAGGCGCACACACACACAGACTGACACACACACTGACGTACACACAGTCTGACATACACATACGCACACGCTCTGACACAGACACTCTGACACACACAGACACACACACACAGACTGACACACACTCACACTCTGACACAGACACTCTGACACACACACACCCACACACACACACACACACACACTCTGACACAGACACTCTGACACACACACAGACACACTGACACACACAGACACTCTGACACACACACACACAGACACTCACACACTCTGACTCTGACACTCTGACACACAGACAGACACACAGACACACACACGCTCTCTGACACAGACACTCTGACACACACATACACACTGACACACACACAGACACACACACACAGATACTGACACACACACAGACACAGACACTGACACACACACACACACACACACTCTGACACACACAGACACACTGACACACACACACAGACACACCCACACAGGCACAGACACACACACACACACACACACACAAACACTGACACAGACACCACACACACACACACACACACACACACACTGACACACACACACACACACTCTGACACACACACACACACACTCTGACACACACACACTGACACACACACACTGACACACACACACACTGACACACACACTCTGACACACACAGACAGACACACACACACACACACACACACACAGATCACACTCTGACACGCACAGACACACACAGTCTGACATACACATACGCACACGCTCTGACACAGACACTCTGACACACACAGACACTCAAACACTGACACACACACACATAGACACACACAGACAGACACACACACATTCTGACACACAGACACACACACACACAGACAGTGACACACACACACACACTCTGACGCGCACACACACACACACTGACACACGCACAAACACACCCTGACACACACTCTGACACACACAGACACTCTGACACACTAACACACACAGACAGACTGACACACACACTTACAGACACACAGACACTCTGACACACACACACACTCTGACACAATCTTACACACACACACACACACACTCTGACACACACACACACAGACGTACACACACACACACACACACTGACACATACACACACACACTGACAAACACACGGACACACTCTGACACATACACTGACGCACACACACTGACACACAGACACGCACACGTACACTCTGACACACACACACTGACACACACATACACACTCTGACTCACACAGACATTCTGACACACACAGACACACGCAGGTGTGTCAGACTCTGGCACACACACACAAACACTCACTGACGAACACACACACTGACATATAGACACTCTCACATACACACTGACACACACACACACACTGACACACACTCTGACAGTCACACGCACACACACTCTGACACACACACACACGGACAAACACACACAGACACACACACTGACACTGATCGATCATTATCTCCCTAAGTAAAATGTACAGCTTATAAAACAATAACAAGCTCAACATTATTGGTGACCCTTTTATTTATCATGCGTTGTTCTGCTTCAATTGACTTCTGGTAGATAACGCCGCAAGCACGTTGCGCTCCATTTATGTCCAGCTGCTTTTACATGCCCACGAACTCTCATGCAAACATTACGATAACTCTTACGGCTGTTATCACTATCTCTTCCTAATGTTATCACCATCTCCTGTGCAAGAAACAAACACTGCGTTGTGAATTCTCGTCGCCACAGTACAAAACATTAGGCAGAGACGCACTCCCTAATACCACAATTAGTAGTATGCTCAATCATTATCTCCCTAAGTAAAACATACAGTATATAAAACAATGGCAAACCCAATACTTCAGTATCCATGACTCTTTCATTTACCTTTTGCGTATTTCTGCTTGAATTGACTCGGATACGATAGACAGCACCATTTTCAATTGGTTTCTGCTTACTTTCTCTGGTCCGCTATTTTTGGCTAATTTCCTCGAAGACTTTAAATAGAATCTGATGTAATTTCGAGCTGAAGTACTACATCGCATGTTGTTGCTTGTTGCAATTCTGCAAGTTTTGTGCTTAAAGGGATTAACATCAACGAGTGGGAATTTCAATGTAATGTAGCCTGGCTCATAGTTAGCATAAGGACCTTACATAGGGAGTAATAGGTAAAGCTAACGCATCAGCATGCTATCCTCCTCTGACTATCATGGCTTAACATTTATCACCACTGCAAACTACTATGTTGTCTATGCAATTGCCTCAGACAAAAATGTTGATGTCAATGAAAATATCGGTAACCAATCCCACATTTGACATAGTCGCGAGCTAGCTGCTAGCTGCCTCACTGCAACCTCGTGTCAGCTATTTCTATATTTCAATTATATATAAACGAAGTTTCCAATTTATTATGACATGATTTTATACTAATGCCTGGACTTATTGCAAAATATTTCATGAATAATGTGTCAGCTATAAAAACCTACCTTCTATTAAGGAATGTCCACCATTCACATGTGGTTTCGTTCTTCATCCTTCAAGTAATCTTCCAGTATGTTTCATTGCACTTGAATGTTGTCCAATGAGGTTGCACGTATAAGTCACATGAGCATACAGCTGACATTTGATTGGTTGAAGGTGTGTGAACAGTGTGTGTTGAACAGACGTCTTCAATACCACTCCTCGCCACTATCGTAACCATGGCGCTTCACTTAGCACACTCTCAAACACACAGATAGCTGGTTTTTCTTCATTTTAGGGCTCACTGAGATCATTTCAGGGGCATATCAGTGACCCACCCTGACTTCAAATATGTGGTTAGATTTGTGGGGTACAGCGTTTTGTACCCCATGAGGATTTTGTGCCCCACCGCGTGAGTGGGCTAACAGGTTGCGTTCCCCACACACATATGCTCCTACACACACGCACTCTCTGACACACCACACACACACACACACACACCCCCACACACACACACTCTTACACACACCCCCCCCCACACACACACACTCGAACACACACACACTCTGACACACACACACACACTCACACGCACACTCTGACACACACACTCTAACACACACAAACACTCTGAGACACTCACACTCCGAGACACACACACTCTGACACACACGTTGACACACACACTCTGACACACACACACACTCTGATACACACACACACTCTGACACACAAACACACTCTGATACACACACTCTGACACACATACACACACTCTGACACACACACACACACTGACAGACACACACACACACACTCTGACACTGACACACAAACACACACACACATATGCTCCTACACACACGTGCTCTTTGACACACACACACACACACACTCTTACACAGACACACCCCCACACACGCACACACTCTAACACAAACACACTCTGACACACACACACTCACACGCACACTCTGACACACACACTGTAACACACACAAACACTCTGAGACACTCACACTCCGAGACACACACACTCTGACACACACGTTGACACACACACTCTGACAGACACACACACACACACACACTCTGACAGACACACACACACATACACACTCTGACACACATACACACAGGCACTCTGACACTGACACACACACTCTGACAGACACACACACTCTGACACAAACACACACTTGACACACACACACACTCTGATACACACACACACACGCACACACACACGCACACTCTGACAAACACACACACCCTGATACACACTCTGACACACACACACACACACACACGCACACGCACTCTGACAGACACACACACATACACACAGACACTCTGACACTGACACACACACTCTGACACTGACACACACACACTCTTACACACACACACACACTCTGGCACACACACACACACACTCTGACACACACACACACACACACATTCTGACACACACACACACACCCTGACACACACGCACACACGCACTTTGACACACACACACATTCTGACACACACACACACACACTCTGACACACACACACACACACACACACACACACACACACACTCTGACACACACAAACACACTCTGACACAGAGTGTTCGGCTCGGCCACACGGAGCCGCAGGAAGGCTGAGTACAGCATTGGCGATATCCACTAACCAACCCCACAACCACCAGTGTTATATTGCTTAATACAATAGTTCCATTACCAACAACAGCATGAACAAGCTTTAAGACATCAAATTGTGTTTTCTACTGTTTTTCTACTGCACAAACACACACAAACACACACAATCCTGTGTCAAGGTTGATGATTTAATGACAGAAAATGTGTTAAGAAATGCATCCTTTTGTTTAATAGAATGACATGATTTCTGTTTCCAGGTGGAGTTCAACATATCTCAGACATGAGGATTGTGCTGCTGGGGAACAGATATGAAGGGAAGAGTTCATCAGGAAACACCATCCTGGGCAGAAAGGAGTTTGATACTGTAGGGACAACAGCTGAGTGTGTGAAGAGAGAAGGAGAAACAGCAGGGAGACACATCACTGTAGTGGAGGCACCAGGATGGTGGAAGAGCTACACTGTAGAGGAAACTCCTGAACGTGATAAACAAGAGATTGTCCTCAGTGTGTCTCTGTGTCCTTCAGGACCCCATGCTCTACTCCTGGTCATTAATGTGAGTCGGTCATTCACAGAGACACACAGAAGAGCAGTGCAGGAACACATGGAGCTTCTGGGTGAGAGAGTCTGGAGTCACACTATAGTGCTGTTCACCAGAGGGGACTGTCTGGGAGACACAAGCATTGAGCAGCACATTGAGAGTGGAGGAGAGGCTCTGAAGCGGGTTGTAGAGAAATGTGGGAACAGGTACCATGTAGTGAACAATGAGAAGAGTGATGGTGGCCAGGTGACAGAGCTGCTGGAGAAGATAGAAGAGATGGTGGCAGGAAACCGGGCCTGCCCTTTCCAGTTCAAACAGAGTATGGAGGTCCCCCCCAATCGTTAGTATTTGTTTCTTCATTTTTGTTTTACTTTTAAAGGCAGAAACAATTCATACTAAGTTAGAGAAATTAGTTAGAATATTCATTGATAGTTCCAATGATAATGTTGCAAATGTGTTGTGTTTTATATATATTTTTTTACAGTTAAAGAACACATGCCAGATCACAGCTCAGGGAGCAGCTGTGGCTATGACTCGGTGTCTGATCTCACAAAGACAATTACACACCTGTCTGTGGCAGCCTCCACTCAGAGCTCTGGGTATGGCACCGGAGAACCAGAGGAGAGTGGAACTGGACACACAGGAACTGTGATACAAAGAGTCCAAAAACAAGGAGGCGGTGAGGTTACTCAAAAGGATGTCAAATTGAGACCACAACATGAAAAAAAGCAGTCACTAAAAATACAAGGTTAGAGTATATTTTAGTTTTAAGTTTCATTTAGAAGAAAAGAAAAAAAATCATTATAGTGTATGATAATTGTCAGCTAGGGACTTGTAAAACACACAGCCTATAATATAACATATATTACAAAGGTCGATATATTAAGTTTCAGTGAGAGAAAAGATCCTGGAGTTTCTCAGTGATTACAAATTTATTTCTCTGAAGTGTATTCATTGTCAAACATGCATTTTCTGAGATGTAAATATTTAACAAAGTTGGATTTCACCTAAAACTTTTCTATGTTTCTATGCTTCTAGACCGCCTGAAGAAAATTGCTTTTGTAGATGTATCCACAATAACCGTGAATGAAAAAGAATGCATTGGAGCGGGTTCCTTTGGACAAGTGTACAGGGGTTCATACCAGGGAGCAGCTGCTGCTATAAAAATAATCTCACTTAGAAAAAGTTCAGTCATCTCAAATGAGTTTGTCATACCCTTGTAAGTGTGAGAATAAATTTTAATATTTTTTGTTCACTTCATGAAGAGGTATTTGCAATCTTTTACTGCAAATACACTAAACTATGGAATCATACATATGGAAGCACATAGATATCCAAATGGGAGTGAAGTCTGCAGTGTGCAATTCAAAAAGGGTTTGTGTACTTTTTCGTTCATTCATTATTCGATTTTGGATGTGAAATAGGAAATTAAAAACAAGTGGTTTGTAGAATTCAAAATTCTGTTGTCACTGAATGAAAATGGCCTTGTATTTTGCCTATTTTATTGAAAAAGAAAATATTAACAAAATATTATCAGCAAAGACATATTAATAATATGAAATGTCATTTTCTGCTTTTTGAACCTAAGCAGAGCCGTTTTGTTGATACATCGAGATCTTTGAGGAGCCCAACCGGGGCACACCCCAACCTCACGAGTATGGCTGTATGGTCTGATTAATGCACACTAAGAAGTATGGCTGTATGGTCTGAGTAATGCACACTAAGAAGTATGGCTGTATGGTTTGAGTAATGCACACTAAGAAGTATGGCTGTATGGTTTGAGTAATGCACACTAAGAAGTATGGCTGTATGGTTTGAGTAATGCACACTAAGAAGTATGGCTGTATGGTCTGAGTGATGCACACTAAGAAGTTTAGTTTGCTCTTTAGAATCATAAAGTTGAGCAGTTGTAATCTGAGATGAACAGCAGGGTAAATACACCAGGACTGCAACATGTGCCTGTAACCTGAGGGCAGCGTTCAGCACTAAAACTTGTATTTGCACACACATTTTTTGCCCCAAGCCAGATCAGATGGCATTTTCGCCCTCACCCCCAAAAAGGAAACATTGAACCCATCAAGCTGGAGTTTTCAGTGAACACAGCACGAGAGCACAAATGAGTAAATGCACAATTCTGTACATTTTGAGAGCAGGGACCCTTAGAAAACAGCGTCCTTTGACTCATTTACTGTACTCATTAAGACCGTTGCTTGAACACAGCATGGCCGGTCTTACACACACATACATGTCCTGTGAACATTACCCATCTTAAGACACAGATTTGTCAAACCAAATTTACAGCACACAGTGATGCAGTGCCGTCAACTGTGCCATCAATAGGATGAGCTGATATAGGCCTAGTTACATTTTCTTCATTACCTGGTCTAGGTAGACAGATGGCTCTGCCTGCCTGTCATCTTTTAGCTCAGCTACCTGTGGAGGTTAGTGAGGTCGAATCAGGATGAACGGCACACGGACAGTAGCCCATGAGTCGAGACAAATAAAAAAAAAACAGCCAAATAAAATGTAAAAAACTATCCAAAACTTGTCAAATTTTTGAGAAAATTCAATAACGATATGTCTGCTTTGTTCCATAGAAATGATTAAACTGGCACCCATTCTGAAATTACTATCAAAAATTGAATAACAAATGAACGAAAAAGTACACAGAGCAAAAAGGCATTACATTATGCCATACAATATGTAATTCATTATACAATTTACAACACTTATACAATTTAATAGGTAAGGTGTCAATGAAACCTTCAATTCAATTGGAATTATTTTGATTTGATAAACATGTCTTAAATTGCAAGTATATCCCACTTTGATGTGCGATTGACATAATGCAATGTCCTTCTGAACCACATTTTGCATAATAAAGATGCTTTAAAACTGTAGCAAAATTACCCAAAGTTTTCCCAAAATATTTTCAGGGTGGCATTGTCAATTTTGTCAGTTTTTTCATAATGCAATCCTGCATTGAACTTTGAATATCAAATTGCAAAAGGAATGACAGGTAATTATGAGACTGAATAGTGAATCATAAATGGCAAAAAGAATCGCCATTTGAATTTTGAGACTAAAGTTCCATTACAAAATGGAATGTGGTTAAATCTGCAGCCAAATAGGCTCAAGGTGAGTTTGACTCCTTGTAAAACGAAACTTGAATGCTTTTAGGAAAGATTGCACGTTGTGCCTATGCATCTATTGTGCAAATTGCAAAATGAATTGACAATTGCATAATGTAATACCTTTTTAAATAACATATTACAGATTGCATTCCCATTTGAATTTCACTACCCACAGTATGTGCTTCGATACTAAACTACTTAAACTTTTTGCAAGAAAACTCCAAGGCACTTTTCTTGACACAATGTTCAGTCTTTATTGCTTGGTCATAACGTTTGAAACTCCTATAGTACATGTTTCAGTATCAAGCCTTCCTCAGAGAGTCAAACAGTTCTCAGAGGGAAAGAGGGAAAAACAGTGGGTTCAACCAGAAGCCTCCACCTGACAGATGTGTTGTTCTGGTGTCAAGGCTAGGTTTACCTCATCCAAACTTTACATAACATGTCCTCCGAAGTCAAATTAAAAGCAAACTGCATAGCTCCCAAACAAAACTCTTTTCTGATATAAACTCCTAATTACTGCTTATTCATAGTAAGTAAGATAGTTGTTGCATATTAATTTTGATCTCAATATGCTGTGCTCAGTAAGGGGCTTGTAAGGTGGTAGTACAACATAATGAAATAGACATAATTAGGACTTATTTGGACAACCAAGGCATATTAAGATCATAATTCACATACAAGAGTTAACTTACTAACTGCAAATAAACAGTAATTAGGAGTTTACATTGGAGCAATTCTTAGTTAATGGTCTATTATGGGTAGAATAAGGACATGTACAATAAGGAATTAATAAGTGATCTATAATGACCAACAAATGACTAACATGTTACTAATTTGCATGTTAATAAGCTGGTAGTCAATAGAGAATATGTGTACCCTAATCTAACGTGTTACCTGATTTACTTAGCCAGATATTTTCTGAAACATCTCTGGTCAACTTCAGAAGATGATTTTCAAAATGACCAACATGACAAAGCAACAGCAATAAAGGAGTTTTAACTTTTGTGAAATGAGAGTGCTGTGGAGTTTCTCTTGTCCTGGAGTTTCTCTTGTCATGCAGTTTCTCTGGTCATGGAGTTTCTCTGTCATGGTTTGTCTTGTTTGTAGATTGTATTATTGCTATCAGTATTGAATTATTATCCAGTACAGTATCCTGCTAGGATACACAAGAAAGCAGTGACATTATGCTAAACTACAGTCAGTGTTCTGTGCATATCATTCAACCCCTTCATTCACATGAAATATTCCTCAGGCGTTTGTCTCATCCCAACATTGTGCGGATGCTGGCTGTAGCCAGAAGTGAGACACAGATCCTCATTGCCAATGAGTACATCCATGGTGCCAATCTGCATGAGGTTCTTTATCAAGACACTTCAGAGTCACCCAAGGACACCATCATGGTGGGGCATAATGTTGTCTCTAAATATCTTAAAAGTACGCTGATAATAATAACAAAATGATGGTGGTATTGAAAGGAATATTATTTAATTACACTTTCAGTTGGAGGACAAGGATAAGCTATCTGTGGCTTTGGATATTGCCATGGCTGTTGAGTACATACATGAGAAACAGATCATCCACCAAGATCTGAAGCCAGCAAATATAATGGTAAGTATCACATAGACTAGAGTAATGTTCTGTCAGTCTAAGTCTAGAAACTTATTCAAAATTTAAAAATCATCCAATTTAATGTTCAGTCATTTTAAGACAAATGTGAGGAAGATTCTTCTTCTATCAAGACTAGAGTAATGTTCTATGTCATCTGTCTTCTGAATGTTCTAATGAGTCTAGAAACTTATTCAAAATGTAAAAATGATCCAGTTTAACGTTCAGTCAGAAAATTTAGCTGATATTAGAAAGTATTTGAATGAAACTTTTTCATTGTTTGTTACTCTTCTAAGATTGCAGCTGATACCAGAAAGGCCTACCTCACTGACTGGGGCATGGCAAACTGCAAGGTGACCATATCAATAACAATAGGAAGCCCACTGGGAGGAACCATTCCTTACATGGCCCCAGAGTGCCTGGTAGAGTGTGAGAAATGCAGCACCATGTCAGACATGTGGTCTCTTGGCATCACTCTTCTGGAGATGTTCACTAACTCTGAGCCCTGGACAGTCAGTGACCCTGGAGAAATACGAAGGCTTCTTCATAAACGCCAGAGACCTCATGCTCTGGATAAACTACAGCCTAATCTTCATGACATTGTAAAACCACTGATAAAATATGAACCCAGTTCTCGCATGAATGCCAAAGATCTAGTGGTGTTGTTGGGGCAGAAGTCAAAAGTTGATGTCAGTTGATGTCAAAAGTAATATCTGCGGGGACATTCTAGTGAAAGTTAAGATATTTTAAATCTGTCATATTTTCTTTGTATAATTATTTCTGACATGTTAAAATGATAAATGTTTAAAGAAATGATGTTCAAACAGCAAGTGTAATTCCAGGAGTTTGAGAAAGTGACAGTCCTCCAGATGCTGCGCTGGACTCTGTGAATGCCAAATACAGTAATGTACAAACATCTCAGTTCAGTAAAATCAAACCAAATGGACCATGGAGATCAGTGAAGGTAGTGAAGTGCCAGACCATCAATTAGACGAGTGTTTGTACTATTTTTAGTGTTTTGTACATTACAATGGCTTTGTCTGGTTTAATTCCCAAATTTTCCCAGATGCGAAAATATGTAAAGCAAAAATTATATAGTCTTTTTTTATATGTATATATATATTTTTAGTGTTCATGGAACAGATGTTATGAAGATGTTGTCCCAGCTCAGTTCTACATATTTACATCACAAAATCTTAAACATACCCCCCCCACACCCTTTTATGGATGCTATTGTTACCATTGGGATTAAACTTTGAATAGGGCTGCTGTATGTGAATAGTAGCAAATGTAGAATATATGAATAAATGACATCTGTACAATAGAATTGTGATTATTTTAATAAACCATGAACTGAACACAAATGCCCAAGGACTACTGTTTAAATTATAATTTAGTAATCTATTCAATTACATTCTGTAAGAGACCAATGTATTTTGGATTCAATTATCGAAAATCTTTCAGACCTTAAAGAAATACAAAGATTAATTGTTCTCATTTAATTTTTACCTAAACCACAGCCTGACAGCATGTGATATATTCTCAGATGAGAAATTATGTTATTTGCAATGACAAAACTTTTGCTCCAGCATGTGTTCAGAAAGCATGATCATTGCATTTGCATACATTTAACGTCCCCAGATGCTCACTTGCAGACCCTATGGTCCACTTAACTGCTGTAATACAAAAGATAAGATCTATTGAGATAAAGACACAATCCCATTTGAAGAAGTAGAGCTGAGGTGAAGTCTATCTGTTGGTGTCTGGTCCTACGCCATTATGAATGAGGAGAGGGGTGGATCTGGGATGCCACACACCACTGTTGAGCCCTTTGGAGGTCATGGGGATAATCCACTCAATCAGGTGAAAGAGGGAGTCTCCTTTAAAACCTCAGTCAAATGCTGCCAGTGTTGTTTCCACTCAAGTTTGGGCAGTAATCAACTGTGGAAGAATGGCTTTGTGGGTCCAATATTAAGTTTGTTTTGGGGCCTTCTCCTGTCAGTTGTGCATTGCTGTTGTATCCATGTTGAATCACAACACTCAGGCTTTGATAGTGAATGACTCAACCTAAGCACAAGCCATTTTACAACCTGCATGATTTAGTCACAATTCTGAGACCTTAAAGTCTGCTGAAGAAGTTCGCTGGTTCAGTGAAGATCCTATTTAACGAGACTGGTAAATATTATACAAACACTACCGATGGAACCACAATTTGATATAGACAGACAACTGAAAAATATGGCACCTCTAGGAAGAGGAAGAGCAATACAGTATCAGAACAGTGAACACAACCTGACAATGATTAACAATGGATTATCTTTTAGGGGAGACCATTGAACCTGTACTACTTCAAGATTATATTCAAGGAAGTCCTATTCTTCTAAGCAGGTATGTTACAAATTTTACTTTGCAAGTCTTAATAGCCTACTTAACTCATCTTCTTACATGTCAAATGTTCTTAGATTAATTGTGATCATACAGGTAAAGACCTCTATAGGTTTATTTTGTTTCTGATGCCAGTCTGAATTTTGGGTGTAAAAAGTAAAAATCGATCTGACTGCTTCGTGTTTTAAGATGTAGAAATTACCCAGTCAGGAATATCACAGGAATATCCTTTCACTCATAGAATTTTTATGTAGTCATAATAGTCACTGTTTAATACACCAATATATGGCTATACGGTTCCTTACTGAACATTCCAGTGACTTTGGACTTTTGACTGACTTCGGGAGAGTGAGTCACAGATTCACTTCATGTTTACCCCATATAAACATGTACATATAAACAAAACTACAATACAGTAAAATGTTGCGCCTTAATTTCCTACGTGATAATGAAATATCTATCTATCCCAAACCTACAACAGATTTGGTCCAAGTTCACCAGATCTATCTCTATTCCTCTTTCCACTCCCTTCCACAATCGGCACTTCCTCTCAACCTGACTTTCCTTTCCCCTCACTGTAACATTGCTTCTTCTGTTGAAGGCAATCAAAACAGCCATAGAGCATCACCGAGCCATCGCCACACTTCACTTTTGACAGGATGCTCTTTTCAGATTGTGCTTCATTCTTCATCCATTGATCAATAACAATTACATAACAACAATAACATTCCTTTCTATCTATAGAATAGCATTACTGCATATCTGGAGGAGACATTATGGTTTGTGGTTTATCAGACCAACTCCGTACATATGCTACATCAGTTGGACTATGCCACCAATATAACTTTCTTGTGCCTCAGTAATTGTAGATAGCTATACAGCAAATACAATTTGTGCTGCTGTTTCTGCATTTCACCAATGCCACTGTGAAAATGTTTTTCTTTTTCACATGTTGAAATTGTTAGAAGTTAAGACTGTCTTCACCTCTAGTGGCTTCTATTGTGCCCCTGTGCCTTTTTGTTTGATATGTCTTTGTTTTGGTAATCATGCGGCCCACGCCCTGCCTCTTACTCTGCACTGATTTTCTCCGCCATTTCCTGATTGCCTACCTGAACTGTTTCAGTAAAGGTGTCATGTGATCTACAGTATTACCCTGTGTATTTATGCTAGTTCCTGTGTGGCTGCCTTCACTGAGTCTTTGTGGTGTTGCTGTTGAGTGATAAACCTTGCTGTCGTCTTTGATTCTGATTCTTGATTCTGAGTAGTTTTTGATCTTGCTTTTGGAGCTCTCTTCTCAGGGCTACATTTTGATTTTTGAGTTTTCCTTGGACAGTTTTTTTGCATTCTCTTTACTAAACCTTCTGAATCTGTTTCCTTGAGTGTTTTTGAGTTTGTCTTCTGAGTTTCAAAGTTTACGTTAATAATCCGCATTCTCTCTGCATTTGAGTTGCCTCATTAGCTCAGTGAGTTTGTAATTTGTGCATGTGGGAATTATTATTTTTTCTGTATGTGTCATGGGGAAAAAAGCAGAATGAAACATAACCATGCTGCATTAGGTTACATTTTGTCATAAAGTTTATGCAAGCCTATTGTTAATATGTTCCCACAGATCACTACCACAAGATCACACTCGTAGCCATGCTGTTATTATGTGACACAGAAGCCCAGTGAATATCATCAGTACAAAAACGTGCTGCACTTGCAAATACCTTCTTACATGACTGTCAGAATTGAGCAGCCGGTGGTCAGTCTTAAAGAAACTTTGTAGGTATCCTTCCAAAAAATCCATTATTGTGTATTGTACGTGTCTGTGTGTGTGTTTGTGTGTGTGTGTGTGTGTGTGTGTGTGTGTATGTTGGTGTGTGTAGGCCTACATATTCAGCAATATTCAGCACTGAAAAATATAAGTGACACTGACAATCAGTTTTAATTAGCACATGCAAATGAGATCTCATACCATTCACAGCCTTTCTGTAGAATCCTTCTGTAGAAGTAAGTTGTTTGTTGAGAATGGAACAGAATAAACAGCCATAGTGACATACACTATTGTAACAATCCTCTAAGGTTGAGAGGAAGGTGGCACATATCTAAGAATGTACAGGACTAATATAAATGGTTGATGAGGTGCACAGATGTAGATCACAGTAAACACACTGTTCTCCCTGCAGAGTGCTACAACAGAACTGACCCCTGTGAGTCAAGATGAGTGCTTTTCAAAAACCAAGTAAGTCAACATACTGTTGGATAACCATTTACTTGGCCAACCGCAGCCATTTTTTCTCATTCTCTCTCTCTCTCTCTCTCACACACACACACACACACACACACACATACACAGACAAACACATCCATAGGGCTAAACATGATAGATTTGTAAATGATCAAAGGCATTGTTGGAAGCCATAAGAGCCACTTCGCTGATACCAAAAGGCATAAAGTAAAAATAATTTTCCTAACCAGATGTGGTGTCTCCAGCTAAGTGAAGCCTCTTGGTTCGTTTTAGCACCAGATGTTATTTGATATCCGATACTTATCTGATGGATTGATCAGTTTGCTAATACATTCTCACACCTTCTTCAGTGTCAGGTAATGCCCTAATGGCATATATGGTAAAGTGCCATTCCGATTAAACTATTCTGAATAAGATTCTCGGTCGTCTGTTTATATGCAGTAACATATTCTGATCAGATGTTAGTGGTCATGTGATGTAGGCACACATTTAAAATCACCTCAAAATGGTAATCATAGACGCTTTTCGGTGCGACTAGGAGGTAACCAAAGGAAGGTAACTCATCATACTGAAGTAGGTGAATTTTGGATGAGAGGAGCACAGTAAATAGCTGTCAGTTGTCTCAGAAAACTTGCTGTTACATAGGCAAAGATATCACCAGCCTACATGGTCTCATAGTTGTTGGTGTGTGAGCAAATGTTGTGGGTGAAATAGCTATCAGAGGCTTTATTTCCACAAAATACAGGCTTGTTCATGTTGAAAGATGAGCGATGAGCATGCGCGAAAAAAAAGTTAAATCTGATCGAGTGTTTACATGATTGTTCAATCGGAATAGGAACGATATAAACCACCCTTTTCCTTCCAGTTAAAATTTTAATTGGATCAGAAATTCTGTTCTGGTCAAAGTGTTTTTGTGGGTCATTTCTATTCTGATTGAGGTATTATTCTGTTTCTATTTGGATTAAAAGTGTCCATGTAAACGGGGCTATTGTGTATCAGTGTGAGAGTGTAACAGTTTGACAATGTAACACTGACAGTGGAATAGTGCTGATAGGAGTGGAACAGGTGGTGCATTTCCACTATGGGGTAAAACCTCAGTGTTTGGGGTAAAGCCTCAGATTTTCCCTCTTTGTATGATTGAGACTGGACTCTGGACTGCTCAGTGGAGCACACTGCTGTTCATTAAAACCTCTTGGTTGCAGCTAGCATTGTGATTCAAGTACAAGATATTTTCTGGGGTGGCTCTATCCTCCTCCATATGTGGGCGAGCTCTTGTTCTGACAGGAAGTGGTACAAGCCTGAATCTATCAGCAGCTGCCTCATCATCAAGGACACATAAGTCATTAATCTTCATACTATCCCAGCATCCCCACCTGTAATGTGACTGAGCACAAATGGCCTGTTGTGCCAACTGCCCATATTGTTGTCCAGCTACTTTGCTCTCTGCCTCTAAAATACTTAAACGTGCCATAGTGCTTGATAAGTGAACTTGAGGGTGGAGGGCTTTGGACCTTGATGTTGTCTATGTCCCTTGAGAGACTTTCGAATAGTCAATGTCAGGGCAGCCGGGGCCTGCTGGTAAGGGCTTCGGGCTTTGAACCAGTTGCCAGTTGGATACCCCTGATCAGTGGACCACGGCTGAAGTGCCCTCGAGCAAGGCACCTAACCCTCACTTCTCTCTGGGTGTTGTAGCAGCCCACTGCTCTGGGTTAGAGTGTGCCTCACTTCACTGTGTGTTTCACTACTTCACAATTGGGACAAATGCAGAGACCAAATTCCTTGTGTGTGTAAAGACAAAGGACATGTATTATTGATTTGTTATATATCGCAAGGAATTGTGGGGCATTCTTTTTTTTTCCCCTTCATAGGGACCACAGGCAGTGCACACTATGCTAAAAGAGGTTCAAAGGAAGCATAGAGGCACATTTAGAGAATCTGAGCAGCCCTTACCACAAAATATTTCCAGGCCATTTCATGAGGATAGGAACTTTCCAAAGCAAAAAAACTGAGCGCAGAATGTCTAAATCTCCTCCTCAGTTGTGGGACACAGCTGTACCCTGGGGTTAATGCTAAGCCAACCAAAAGAGGTGTATTTGTATGATGCACAGTACTGTTGACCATGGTGAGTATTTTGGCTGAGTATTTTGACAGGAAATTAGAAGGATCCAGGAATATTTCAGAGAGGCTGTATTTACAGTCCTGGGTTTAATTTGGTTTACTATTATTTTACAAATCAATAGTGTTTGCTTATTGTCATAAGTGTCCATAGGTGAGGATTTGGGAGTGAAACCTTTTTTTTTTCAAAGGCAGCTTAATAAACACTGTAACATCCCTGATCAAGAACGTGAACAAAAGTTTGAATTGGCAAAATACAAGATGACGTGGATAATTTGAAAGTATTTATTACTAATTAAGCAATACAACATGAGTGGGAGTGGGGTTGGTAGAGGGTGCCGCCATGGATGTGGCTCGGTGCTCAATGCATTCTCATTCTCTCTCACACAGACACACAGACTTAAACATTCATGCTAGCATGCTAGAACATATGTTGCAGTTGTCATCAGATCTAATTCTTTACAAAATATGCCAACATTCACTAAAAGCGCACACACTCCAACATATACCCCACTAGCACCGGCATACACACACCCACATGCATGCATGCACAAACACACACAAACACACACAATCCTGTGTCAAGGTTGATGATTTAATAACAGAAAATGTGTTAAGAAATGCATCCTTTTGTTTGACAGAATGACATGATTTCTGTTTCCAGGTGGAGTTCCACATATCTCAGACATGAGGATTGTGCTGCTGGGGAACAGAAAGCAGGGAAGAGTTCATCAGGAAACACCATCCTGGCAGAAGGAGTTTGATACTGTAGGGAGAACAGCTGAGTGTGTGAAGAGAGAAGGAGAAACAGCAGGGAGACACATCACTGTAGTGGAGGCACCAGGATGGTGGAAGAACTACACTGTAGAGGAAACTCCTGAACGTGATAAACAAGAGATTGTCCTCAGTGTGTCTCTGTGTCCTCCAGGACCCCATGCTCTACTCCTGCTCATTAATGTGAGTCGGTCATTCACAGAGACACACAGAAGAGCAGTGCAGGAACACATGGAGCTTCTGGGTGAGAGAGTCTGGAGTCACACTATAGTGCTGTTCACCTATGGGGACTGTCTGGGAGACACAAGCATTGAGCAGCACATTGAGAGTGGAGGAGAGGCTCTGCAGTGGGTTGTAGAGAAATGTGGGAACAGGTACCATGTTGTGAACAATGAGAAGAGTGATGGTGGCCAGGTGACAGAGCTGCTGGAGAAGATAGAAGAGATGGTGGCAGGAAATGGTGGACTTCATTTCAATTGTGATGCAACGATTTTAAATGAGCTGAATGAGAAGAAAAGGGAAGAAGCGAGAAGAGCAGAGGAGAGGAAGATGAAAGTGCAGAAACAGAGAGAATCTCTCAGATCATCAGCAGGTGAGAGAAATATTTAACTGTTGATTCTACATGAGTACATGTATGTCTCTCCTGACACACACACACACACGACTACACAACACACACACACACACACATTCTGACTCACGCACACACACACACACGACACACCACACTCTGACACCACACACACACACACCACCCTCTGACATAACACAACACAACACTCTGAACAAACAGACACCACGCACACACTGACACTCACACGGACACACTCTGACGCACACATTGACACACACACACTAACACACTGACATCACACATACACACACACTGACACACCACACACACACTCTGACACACACACAGACGTACACACACACACACACGACACACACACACTGACACACACAGACATTCTGACACACAGACACACACAGACACACTGACACACACCACACACGCACAAAGACACTGCTGACACACACACACTCTGACACACATTCCGACACACACAGACACTCTGACACACTAACACACACACCACACAGACTGACACACACACTGACATACACACACACACACACACACACACACACCACACACACACAGCACGCACACACACACACACACACACAGACACTCTGACCCACAAGCACACAGGCACACACACACAGACTGACACTCACTCACACTCTGACACACACACACACACACACTCTGACACACACACACTCTGACATACACATACACACACACTCTGACACAGACACTCTGACACACACAGGAACTCTGACACACTAACACACACACACAGACTGACACACACACACTGACATACACACACACACAGACACTCTGACCACAAACACACAGGCGCACACACACACAGACTGACACTCACTCACACTCTGACACACACACACTCTGACATACACATACGAACACACTCTGACACAGACACTCTGACACACACAGACACACACACAGACACACTGACACACACACACACACAGACTGACACACACTCACACTCTGACACACACACACACACACTCTGACTAATGGCGCTGTCAAATGGACCCTTACTGTTACCCCCATGACCCATCTCACTCCTTCGAGTTTGTCACTATGCCTGGCCGCTGCTACATTGTCCAGCCATAATTCCTGATAACCACCTATAGACTGATTACCATGTAATGTAAAAGTGGGATAATACTCTATTATGAACTATTATGAACCTTAGCTAAACCATAGGCAACTTATAGTCTGTCATGGTTACTACTGATTGTAATTTTTCTCCATGACCCCTGGCAGTTGGGTTAGCCCCTTGAGTCGTGGATCTGCCCAAGGTTTCTTCCTAGATTAACTGAACATAAGGGGAGTTTTTTCCTTGCCCCTGTTGCTCTTGGGTGCTCCTTCTGTGAAGCGCCATGAGACAATACTATTGTAAAAGGCGCTGTATAAATAAAACTGAATTGAATTGAATTGAATTGACACACACAGACACTCTTGACACACACACAGACACACACACAGACTGACACACACTCACACTCTGACACACACACGCACACACTCTGACACCCAAACTCTGACACATACACACACACACACTCTGACACACACCGACACACACACAGACACTCTGACACACACACACAAACACTCACACACTCTGACACACACAGACACTCTGACACACAAACACAATGGCACGCATATAAAAACTGACACACACTTACACTCTGACACACACACACTCTGACATACACACACACACACACACACACACACAAACACACACACACACACACACTCTGACACACGCAGACACTCTGACACACACACAGACACACTGACACACACACAGACACACACACACAGACACACTGACACACACACACACTCTGACACAGACACTTTGACACACACACAGACACACACACTGACACACACACACACTGACGCGCACACACACACACAGAGACTGACACACACACACACTCTGACACAGACACTCTGACACACACAGACACACTGACATACACACACACACACACTCTGACACAGACACTCTGACACACACACACAGACACACACACAGACACTCTGACACACACACACAGACACTCACACACTCTGACACACACAGACACTCTGACACACAAACACAATGGCATGCACATACAGACTGACACACCTACACTCTGACACACACAGACACTCTGACACACAAACACACAGGCACACACACACAGACTGACACACACTCACACACACTGACATACACACACTCTGACACAGACACTCTGACACACACAGACACACTGACATACACACACACTCTGACACAGACACTGACACACACAGACACTCTGACACACTAACACACACACACAGACTGACACACACACTGACGTACACACACACACACACACACACGCACACACTCTGACACAGACACTCTGACACACACACACACACACTCTGACACAGACACTCTGACACACACAGACACTCTGACACACACACAGACACTCTGACACACACACACACACACACTCTGACACACACACAGACACAGACACTGACACACACACAGACACACACACAGACACTCTGACACACACACACAGACACTCACACACTCTGAGACACACAGACACTCTGACACACAAACACAATGGCACGCACATACAGACTGACACACACTTACACTCTGACACACACACACACTCTGGCATACACACACACACACTCTCTGACACACAAAGACACTCTGACACACACACAGACACTCTGACACAGACACTCTGACACACACAGACACACTGACACACACACACGCACAAACACACACCTACAGTCTGACACACTAACACACACACACAGACTGACACACACACTGACGTACACACACACATACACAGACACACATACTCTGACACACACAGACACTCTGACCAACAAACACACAGGCGCACACACACACAGACTGACACTCACTCACACTCTGACACACTGACACACACACACACTGACACACACAGACTGACACACACAGACACTCTGACCCACACACACGCACACACTCTGACACAGACACTCTGACACACACACAGACACACTGACACACACACAGACACACTGACACACACACACAGACACTCACACACTCTGACACACACAGACACTCACACACTCTGACACACACAGACACTCTGACACACAAACTCAATGGCACGCACATACAGACTGACACACACTTACACTCTGACAGACACACACTCTGACATACACACACACACACTCTCTGACACACACAGACACTCTGACACACACACAGACACACTAACACAGACACTCTGACACACCCAGAAACTCTGACACACACACAGACACACTGAAACACACACGCTCTCCGACACAGACACTCTGACACACACAGACACACACAAAGACACACACAGACAGACACTGACACACACACACAGACACACTGACACACACACGCACTCTGACACACACACACGCTCTCTGGCATAGACACTCTGATACACACACAGACACACTGACACACACACACACGCACTCTGACACACACACTCTTACACACACAGACACACACACAGACACTCTGACACACAAACACAAAGGCACGCACAGACACACACTTATACTCTGACACACACACACACACACACTCTGACATACACACACACACACTCTCTGACACAGACACTCTGACACACACAGATACTCTGACATACACACAGACACACACGCTCTCTGACTATTGATTATCTGATTATTGATCACTCTGACTCTGATTATTTTGACTTGTTCACCCTTGTGTGGGCAATCTTTAGCCCAGTGGAATGTACTTTGACAAATAGCACATTTTGATCTGCGCCCATACTTGTCCAAAGGGTTAGTGCCAGGCACAGGTGTCTTCTGTTGCTCACCTTGTTTTGACCACGTCTTGCCCTTCTGGCGCCTGTGCTCCGTTGTCACATATGCAGCTTCCTGGTTTGTTCCCCATTCTTTGACCAGACGTTTTGCCTCCAAAAATTCTTTTCAGCGCCAACTTCATTGAAGCAAAAGTTAAGTCTGTACATGCTGTCAACGCTAGTTTTCTGTCCTTCACTTCCAAGCATGCCGTATCTAGTAGTTTAAACGCTAACACCGCATCGGGGAGTTCCATTCTATATTTGTGCATTCTCGAGTGTCGCTGCTCGAACTCAATGACGTAGTCCGCCGTGGACACACTACTGTCTCTCATAATTCGGTCAAAGCTTGAATACGCATCATACGTTCTGTCCTTTTCTTCTTTGAGAAATAATCAATCAAGTTTTTCAAGCAAAGTACTCATGCCAGTGTCTTTGTTTAAGTCATCTACCCGTATTTCCATCGCAGTTTCTCGCGCTCTCCCGGATAGCCCCAAAGCCACTGCAAGTGCTCGCTTCTTCTTCTGAAGTTCTGTGGCTCGAGTCCACATTTCAACCTCATTCTTCCAACTTTCGTATGGCTTCCCTTCATCAACGGTCGGTGGAATTTTATAGTTGCTAACCATCCTCTGCTACCAATGTTAGATAATGCCAAAACTACCGTGTACCGTTACAACCTTTTCATGAACAGCCCCCACCAAGGACATAACAAGATAGTTAGTTAGTTTTTTTCCTGTCCAAAACGTGTCACAATAAAAGTATATGAACCTTCACTGTAAATGCAGCATATTACATTGAACAGTCAACAGGTTCTTCACAGTTACAGTTCTAATATCCAACAGAAGAGAAGATCACAGTCTTGTTCAGCAGTGCCCCAAACTAAGGACTATCAGAAATCAAAGCCCATTGGTCATAACAGTTCAAATATCCAACACAAGAGTGAACACAGGCAGTAATCCTTTGCTTAGTCCTAAAGGCAAAATGGTCAAGAAATCCAACAGAAGACTTCACAAAACAAGACAGGGTTCTTGGAATCCAAAAAGGCAGGCAACAGTCAAAGGGGGAAAAACAGTCACAGAAGAATTTAAGGTTTGCAGCTCAAAACCGGAATACTGACTAACCTGGTGGCTCAGGAGAACTCAGCAAAGACAATGAGAGAACAGCGTCCTGAAATAGGTCCACCAGTCAGCTAATCACCATCACTAATTCACGTTACCAATCACACAGTGAGATGGTTAACCAATGGAAAAAAGGCAAACAGAATAATAAAACTTAGAATATCTAGTGGCCAGGTGACCACATGACAGGCTTGAAAGTCCGTAGGATCCGACAACCATTAAGGGGATAATAATTGTATTACAGGAAAAAACATGGAGAGGAGCATCAGTGTCATAAAGATCTCCAGTGTGTTTCACTGAATGGTATAATTTCAGTTTTCCTGGTGTCATGCCCATATTTCAGACATTAGGATTGTACTGCTGGGATGCAGGGGAAAATTATGTGGGGGTTGTTGACAAAATGCTCTGTCACACACTCATGTTTTTAAAAGGCAATAAGAGATGTTTTGATTGTGCACTACACCCCTACATTTTTAATTGTCCAAAGCAGTTCTTTGGAACTTGGCATTTCCTGTTTTGGATTGATGGAGATTACAATACTCTATTAATTAGGCTCTCAGTGAGTATTACATGAAGTCTGCTTTTAGTCTGTTGATCTTGAAATGGTATGATATGTTAATCATCAGTGGCATGCTGTGGACGGCATTGGACTCACAACTGTAGTGGGTCTTGTTCAATCCCCTGCTGCCACAAACAATCGAGGTGGGGGAAGTGATTGTGCAGCTGTGTCTCACATCCACAGACACAGATGAGGTGCCCTTGAGCAATGCACCTAACCTCCAACCATGGACCGCCAGATTAATGACTGCCTTCTGCTCCATGCATGAGTATTTGTGCTCTGAGTAAATATGAGATCCCAGTGAGCTCACTGCTCCAACATCTGTGTGTTTATGTGCATATACCCCCTCCGGATGGATCAAATTAAGATCAGTGTCCTCCATGACAATAGACTGGTAATACAACCACACCCTCATTCTACACTTTTGTTTCGCACAGAGATTCTGGACATTCTGTAGTGAGATTCAGTTGCTTACTTGAGTTGTTTAAGTTTAAGAAGATTGGACCAGCCCCTGACTGATAGCTTGCCTTGACTGATAGCATTGTAGCTCTGCATTCACAACGCCTCCCTCTGTTCACCAATTGAACAAGTGAAAATGCCGCCTGAGACAACAAGCTCAATGGGATCAAATCCAGACCAGCACTGTTAAGAGATGATAATCAAGTGGAAGTGGTAGGAAGGCGTGTGCAGGCTACCATGACAATAAAGATACTTAAATAACTAATAACCACCTAACATATGGATTCTCAAAGCATCACTAGCATTACAATTTAAATGTACATTAACAGGGTCATAGGATTTTCAGGCAAAGACAAACTGGTATTCACTTCACAGTAGGATCTCCTAAGAATGCATCTATACCATAGTCTATACCATGGTGCTGTTTGATATGCATCTGTGGGAGTTCTACACGTGCTACACTGTACATCCACATATATGTAATGTTAACACATTGCACTGAATATAATTAATGCTTTATGAGGATTAACATAATTATCCATTCATGCAGGTGGTGATTTTCACATCTCAGACATGAGGATTGTGCTGCTGGGGAACAGATATGCTGGGAAGAGTTCATCAGGAAACACCATCCTGGGCAGAAAGGAGTTTGATACTGTATGGAGAACACCTGAGTGTGTGAAGAGAGAAGGAAGAACTGCAGGGAGACACATCACTGTAGTGGAGGCACCAGGATGGTGGAAGAACTACACTGTAGAGGAAACTCCTGAACGTGATAAACAAGAGATTGTCCTCAGTGTGTCTCTGTGTCCTCCAGGACCCCATGCTCTACTCCTGCTCATTGATGTGAGTAAGTCATTCACAGAGACACACAGAAGAGCAGTGCAGGAACACATGGAGCTTCTGGGTGAGAGAGTCTGGAGTCACACTATAGTGCTGTTCACCTATGGGGACTGTCTGGGAGACACAAGCATTGAGCAGCACATTGAGAGTGGAGGAGAGGCTCTGCAGTGGGTTGTAGAGAAATGTGGGAACAGGTACCATGTTGTGAACAATGAGAAGAGTGATGGTGGCCAGGTGACAGAGCTGCTGGAGAAGATAGAAGAGATGGTGGCAGGAAATGGTGGACTTCATTTCAATTGTGATGCAACGATTTTAAATGAGCTGAATGAGAAGAAAAGGGAAGAAGCGAGAAGAGCAGAGGAGAGGAAGATGAAAGTGCAGAAACAGAGAGAATCTCTCAGATCATCAGCAGGTGAGAGAAATATTTAACTGTTGATTCTACATGAGTACATGTACATGACCCAGCTCTTATCTACATCATCATCTCTCTGACACACACACACACACACACACACACACACACACACACACACACACACACACATTCTGACACACACACACACACTCTGACACACACACACTGACACACACACAGACAGACACACACACACTCTGACACACACACACACACACACACACACCGACACACACACACACACACACCGACACACACACTCTGACACTCACACACACACCCTCTGACATACACACACACACACTGACAAACACAAACAGACACACGCACACCCTGACACTCACACGGACACACTCTGACGCACACATTGACACACACACTAACACACAGACACACACACACACACACTCTGACATACACACACACACACGCTGACACACACACACTGACACACACACAGACACACACACACACCGACACACACACTCTCTGACACACACACACACACACACACACCGACACACACACTCTGACACTCACACACACACACACCCTCTGACATACACACACACACACACTGAGAAACACACACAGACACACGCACACACTGACACTCACACGAACACACTCTGACGCACACATTGACACACACACACTAACACACAGACACACACACACACACACACACACTCTGACATACACACACACACACACACACACACACACTGACACACACACACTCTGACACACACACACTCTGACACACTGACACACACACACGCACAAAGACACACTGACACACACACACTCTGACACACACTCTGGCACACACAGATATTCTGACACACTAACACACACACACAGACTGACACACACACTGACAGACAGACAGACACACACACACACAGACACACTGACACACACACACACTCTGACACACACACAGACGTACACACACACACACATACACACGGACACACACGCACTGACACACACAGACATTCTGACACACACACACACAGACACAGTGACACACACACGCACAAAGACACACTGACACACACACACACAGACACTCTGACACACACACGCACACAGACACACACACTGAGACACACAGACACTCTGACACACTAAAACACACACACAGACTGACACACACACTGACGTATACACATACGGACACACACACACACACACTGACACACACAGACACTCTGACACACACACACACAGACACACACACTGAGACACACACAGACAGTCTGACACACTAACACACACACACAGACTGACACACATACTGACGTACACACACACACACACACACACAGACACTCTGACACACACACACACACACACACACTGACACACACAGATACTCTGACACACACACACACACAGACACACATACTCTGACACACACAGACACTCTGACACAGTAACACACACACACAGACTGACACACACACTGACGTACACACACACACACAGACACACACACAGACACACACAGACACTCTGACCCACAAACACACAGACACACTCACACAGACTGACGCTCACTCACACTCTGACACACACACACACACACCACTCTGACATACACATACACACACACTCTGACACAGACACTCTGACACACACAGACACACACACACACAGACTGACACACTCACACACAGACACACTGACACACACACACAGACACTCACACACTCTGACACACACACAGACACTCTGACACACAAACACAATGGGACGCACATACAGACTGACACACACTTACACTCTGACACACACACACACTCTGACATACACACACACACACTCTTTGACACACATCGACACTCTGACACACACACAGACACACTGACACACACACTCTCTCTGACACAGACACTCTGACACACACACACACTCTGACATACACAGACACACACTCTCTGACACACACACAGACACACTGACACACACACGCTCTCTGACACAGACACTCTGACACACACATACACACTGACACACACACAGACACACACACACAGATACTGACAAACACACAGACACAGACACACACACACTGACACACACACACACACACTCTCTGACACAGACACTCTGACACACACAGATACACTGACACACACACGCTCTCTGACACAGACACTCTGCCACACACAGACACACACACAGACACACCCACACACACACATACACACACAAACACTGACACAGACACACCCACACACACTGACACACCCACACACACACACACACTCTGACACACACACACAGACACACACACAGTGACATACATACACACTCTGACACACAGACACACTGACACACACACACACACAGACACTCTGACACACACTGACACACACACACACACACTGACACACACACACAGACTCACACTCTGACAAGCACACACACACAATCTGACAGACTGACACACACACTGTGACACACACAGACACACACACACAGACACAGACACACACACACACAAACTCTGACACACACACACACACTGACACAGACACACACACACGCAAACATTGACACACATACTCTGACACACACACACACAGACAGACACACACACATTCTGACACACTGACACACACACACACACTGACACACACACACTCTGACACACAGACACACACACACACACACACAGACACTGACACACACATAAACACTGACACACACACACACGCACTCTGACGCACACACACACACACACTGACACACCCACACACACACTCTGACACACACACAGTCTGACACACACACACACTCACACACACACACTCACTCACAGACACTGTGACACAGACAGATACACTCTGACTCACACAGACACACTAACACACCCACACATAGACACTCTGACACACACACACACAAACACTGACACACACACAAACACTGACACACACACTACACACACACACACACACACACACACACACACACACACACACACACACACACTCTGACACACTCTGACACACACACACTCTGACACACACACTCACTCACAGACACACTTTGACTCACACAGACACATAGACAGACTCCTCCACAGACACATCCACACACAGACACTCTGACACACACACAAACACACAGACACACACTCTGACACACACACATCCTGACACACTGACACACACACACACTGACACACTCTCTGACACACAAACACTGAAACACACACTGACACACACACACAGACTGCACACACACACACACACACACTGACACACACACACAGACTGCACACACACACACACGCACACACGGACACACTCTGACACACACATTGACACACACACACACTCTGACACTGTAACAAACACACAGACTCTGACAGACACACACTCTCTGACACACACACACTCTGACACACACACACACACACACACTCTGACACTTTGACACACACACACACACACTCTGACACACACACACACACACTCTGACACACAAACACACACACACTCTGACACTTTGACACACACACACACACACACTCTGACACACACACACACACACACTGACAGTTTGACACACACACACACACTTTGACACACACACACGTATACTGTAATAAGTGACTTGTGGGGGTAGCCTGTCCAGAACATGCGTTATGGGAGCCACCCTTTCCCGAGGCCCTAGAGCCACGAAAAAAATCAGGCATGATCAACTGATTTTTCAGCTGAAGTTTGGTTTTGAGCATGACCTGATCGTCATATCTGGGGACTTTTCATGGCATTGGTAGTTTCGGGGCCCCTTCTTCACACACCCAGGTTAAACCATACTCCTGGGGCAACAGTTCACACATTTCAGGCAAACCTTACTCCTGTGTCAGCAATTCACACACTTCAGGCAAACCATACTCCTGGGTCAATAATTCACACACTTCAGTTAAACCTTCCTCTTGAGCAAACGGTTTACACACATCAGGTGTAACTACTAGTGACTACTAGTCAACAAGTCACACACCCCATGTAAACCTTACTCCTGAGTCAATTATTCGCAACCTAGGTAAACAGTACCCCTCAATCAACTATTCACCTACCCCAAATGAAAATAGTCTTCAAACATCAGATAAACTTTACTTCTGATTGATTATTTTTCCACATCCACAGGCCCTTTGCTCCACAGTTGTGTGGCAATACTATCAAAGTCATATACCAAATGGCATCACTTGTTTTATTTAAGAGAAAGAGGAAACTGTTTGGCGTAACAATATTGTGAATACAATAGTCTCATACACACTGATAAAACAATGAAAACAGAATTTAATATTTTTAGTGTTATTTTGAACACAACAGGCACATAGCAGTAGTACCTACTCTATCTCAAGAGCTCTGAAAGGGTCTCTAAACAAATTCAAGAACTTTTATAAATGATTTGCATGAGGTAGACTGTGTATATATTCAAAACTGCCACAAGACGAAATGCAGTTTTTAAAAGTGCTTTGCAGGTCAAAACTATGGCACACAAACATTTAAAAAAAATACAAATCAAATGTACAGTGAATACTGTAAATAATGAAATAGCATGCCTTAATCACAGTATCTTTACATACTGAAAATGTAAATGAATGTGCATGACTAATAGTGAACGATTTCCTCCACAAAATTAAAACAAAAAAGCTGAGTCACAGTTGCTTCACAAAATATAAATAATTTTTAAAGGGATGGCAGTACCTAACAGCTTACAGTTAGTGCTCAAAATGTTCTTTGATGTTCTCAGAATAAAAATTCTGAAAAAATAAACATAATACAAAAAGGGTGTAAAACTAATTCTGGATTAATTTTATTTTTACCTAAATAATAAAAGTATAGATTTTACAGTATTGTTTTTTACTCTCATTTCTTTTTCTTGAGAGCATCAATGCGGTTCTTTACATAAAACTTAACAGCTTTCCAATCTCTTGCTTTTAAATGAAGAGGCTCAGATTTCAGGCAGGTATCGCAATCAGATTTCCCAGGGACACGGCATGTCCTGATGAAGTTCATCATATGTTTTTCAACTGCGTGAATTTCGTCAGGCTGCCACATTTTTCTCATGAATGGTCTGCGTACTACATGGGAAAAAAATCCAGGCTCATAAATAAAGAAAAACATACCTTTTTACTGTATAATCTGTGTTGTCCTCCACCTAGGTTGTCAGGAAATAAATACCTTTACACCATCTGGTCCCCCTTTTTGTCTTGAGGTCTGTCTCTGTGTCTTTACCTTCACTTCCTTCAAAATAAAATGAAATGATCAGGTTTATTAGATTGACCCTTTCCTTCTGAATTACAACTGATTTAACATTTTTCATCTAAAGATGGAATATAACTGTCATGCAATTGATTAGACATTAAATGCTTCAAAATATACATGAATAATTTACTGATAGAGTATAGCTCTATACAATTCATAAATTACATCCAAGAGTGTAAGCTTAATCTATTTCCAAGAACTTAATTCAGTTTACATATCTCAAACGTAAAAAAAAACTATACCTTTCTTTGACTTGTTGCATGTGTACAGAGGTGATGCTGCCAGTGTCTGTTTCTTGGGAGGAGGACTATCACCTACCACAAAGAGTCAATCAATTTATGTCTCACCATGCTATGGGCATGAGACTACCAGCTAGGCTAATTCTGACAAGTAACACTGACAACAGGACACTCTTCATTAAGTTTACCAGGGTATGTCAGGGTAAAAGCTGACTAATACCAGGTTACAAAAGAGCACACTCGCGGGACCTCAACTTTTACGCACAAAATTGACTGTTGTGGAGATAAATCTCTTAAAATCCTACTGAACATAGCATTATAATCTGGACCTCATGCTCAATGCATATCCAACAGTTTTTTAAGCAGTTATGGACTGGAGACCTTTGAACACTTGACTTCACAACAGTCTCCGCATTGGTGTTCTTCAACTATATCACACTACAAAGTCTGTTCATCATTCACAACATTCATATTTTGACATTGTGACAAGAAGATCACACCACAACCTGTCTGAAATTATGTAGTTTCATCCCACCAGTCATTAATCATTTACCTTCGGATTCATCATCCAATGCACTGTGTCCGCCACCCTCAATTTGCTCTGTAAATACATAAGGGAAAATTATATGTTATAAATTTAATTAAGCAGAATTTTGTGTTATTTAACATTCAATTCAATTTAACATAAAAGGAGCAGACAAAAAAGTACTTTCATGCCACCAGTCATAGATAATCTACCTTCAGACTCATCATCCAATATACTGTGTCCACCATCCTGGATTTGCTCTGTAAATACATTAGCGGAAATGATACATCATTAATAGTGCTGTCAATGTTAACACGTTAATGCATATGATTAATATAAGCAATTTGGTTATTAGACGTTATTTAAAAAAACAAAAAAAAACAAACACAAATTAATCATGCAGACGCACAAGTCACATTACCCGCCAGAGCCCTACTCACTTACACACCACAAGGGCTGTAATTGGTCAAGTATTTCCACTTGCTTTGTTTGCCGGTGTATTTTAGCAGCCCACTGTAGGTGCTTTTAGCAAAATGCTAGTCCACTGTATAGACTTTGTAAATAATGTAAAACATCTTTTTGAATTCAGTGGCAGGATTTCCTGTTTTCAATGTTTTATCTTTCAATGTTTTAAAATTGGCACTTCGTCAGCAAGGAGTACTTAGTAGGCAGTAATGAGAAGTTTGCTTGTTAACAGAACATAAATTGACTGCCCAGAATCCTTGTAAATAGTTCCGATATATTTTTTGTAACAACAACAAGATTGTTGAAATATGCAGTGTTTCTTTTAACAGTAATGTTAACAAAATTAAAGCATGACAAAGGAATTCGCTAGACTCAACTGCATGGTCGGAGGGTAGACAGTTCCACTCAAAGCAAACACGAAAACACCTGACGCAGAACCATAACAGGGAACCGACAGTGGCAAGGCAAAGCAAATCACAAATCAGCCAATACAGTTTGACATATACATGGTTGGTAAAGAGTCTGCAGCTGCAGCTCCAATTTGCTGTGAATGGAGTCTTTGGTCTCTTTTCTCTTTTAAGGTAACGTAAAGTATACAAGTCATTACTATAGAAGTTCAATATGCACAAGACTAGTTTAAAGACAGCTGTTTGTGTTTATCTGAAGGTTGACTGTGCACTGACGTGAGATGGCAAAGTAGCCTACAACCAGCCATTGTCTCAGGTTCTTGTTAAGATTTACAGAGCTTTGTCCGGGGATGAAAGAGGTTCTCTATGACATAAATACAAGCAGCAGAATACAAGCAGCATAATGCTGGTTGTAGATGCTTCAAAATGGCATTTTTAAAAGAGCTGATGGACACGTTGAATGAGAGCACAAGGGCATCGCTGGGCACCCTGGTTATAGACAACCTGCGGCAACTACACTGTTTTACGCTGGGTGTGTAGGAAACAAAAGAGCACCACTTTGCTGAAGCCTGCGCAAACCAGGGGCATATGTGACATTTGTCACAAAAAAGTAAAAGAAAATTCTGGAACTTTGAATGTGTGATTAATTATGATTAATTGTGATTAACTTAAAATAAGAGAGTTTTGTCTTATTTAACATGCAATTCAATGCATTTTAACATGAAAGTAGCACATCAAATACATTTATAAATAAGCTCTACCTCCAGACTTACCATCTAGCTCACTCCTATCATCCTCAACTCTTTCTGTAAAGGAGTAACAGAAAATGATTAATGTTAATAAACTTAACAACAATGTTTAACGAATTAAATTGAGCAGTCTTACATCTGGCTGAGATCACAATGTATATCTTTAAAGAAGTCTTGTGTTTGTACAGAACATGTACAAAACTAGCATTGGTTTTATGTCTTAGCCCTTTACGTTTCTAGACAATGAGCACCAGGGTTCTCTTCTCATAGCTTAAGCATCAGTTCTCATGGCCACTGATTTGTATGTCACTACTAAACCACCACTAAACCACCTAACAGACACAGAACATGCTACAAAACCCCAAACTGTCAACAATTTAATTCATGCTATGAATCAGCGAAACGTTGGTGAAAGTAGAAGCCCACTTCACGACACCAATGATATATCTATCCAGTCTCTTCTTGGAACAGCACACACTGCACAACTTCATCAGGAATATAGTGTAAATGGACTTGTTAGTGATTGGCCTCTGTGGCAGCACATGCAATACTGTGAAGGAGTGCCTTTACGAATCCCGATGCCCCAGTAACATCAAGGAAAAACACCACAGTCTCTTGGATCAGCACCAACAACAAAGTCAAAATGGATCACGAACAGCCCCAGCAGGCCAATACTCCTAATCCACTCATGGGTTATGTATTTTGGACGATTGGCCCCTGTAGCCGCATATATTGTGCCATGAAGGAGTGCCTTTACAGATTCCGGGCACAGCAAGACTCAACGGAAAACACCAAACAATTGGATCTGCCTTATTAGAAAATAGGAGCCCTCCAACAACCCTGATGTGTCTATCCAATCTTCTCAACAAAAACAAATAGCCCACGCTCTTAAGGTATGCGGTCAGGTGTAAGCCTGACTCAGGGAAGATGACGCCCCTGCCATACATAGACCCCAGGCCCCTTGGGTTGTTAACATCGCATCCTGTGTAATTGAGATCTTCATGCTGAAGTAATCCAGTGCCTGCCAGCAACAGAATAGCTGACAAGAAGGGAAAGACCATGTGACCGCTGGAGAGACCGCTGACGGGAGCAAATAGACCCCATTAGGGGCAGGCATGGGTTAGCTAGAGTGCAAAGATCTATCCAATAGAAGTTGGATGTCAGGGATTTGTTGCAACCTCTACAGTGAGACTAATGAGGGACCTGGAAATTAGCAGACGGGCCTTACGCCAGGCCACCAAGGATCTGGCAAGGGTGGCAAAGTGGAGCAGCCAATAGTTATGGCTGAAAAGAAATGACCCTACCTGGTCTCCCAAATAAGGAGACTGGACAAACATAGAGGGGGGTGATTCCGGGACACCAGGATCCACTGCTGAATCTACTAGAGACTTTGTGGGCATAGTCAGCAAAACACTGATGAAGGTAGAAGCCCACTTGACAACCCCAATGATTTGTCTGTCCAGTCTCCTGTTGGTACATCACATACTGCACAACTTCATCAGTAATATAGTGTAAATGGACTTGTTAGTAATTAGCCTCTGTGGCTGCGCATGCTCCTTCCATGAAGGAGTGCTTTTAGGGAGTTAACAAAACAGGCACTTTCCGACCTCGCTTCCCTCGTATTTCCAGTCTTTGAAAGTGTTTACATAGTTTTTGTTCTAATTCTGAAAGTGCTGCATTAAGTTCATCATTTGGTTTTGACCTGTCTCTCTGAGCAAAACTGGAGAGAAGCATCTTAGAAACCGCTCCTTCTCGTCGACGATTAAAAAGAATTACTTTTGCAAGTGTGACCTGAGCAAGCTTTGACCAGTTAGTTGTAGATGATTCTAAGGATAAGCCATCACAGTACTCTTTCTCCTTCTCATCCAGATACAAGTGCAATTTTTTAACATCCTCTGTGAGAGGAAGCAATAGTGGTGCATTCCATTTGCCTTCCTCCAGGGTTCTATAGGCTGATGCTGAAACCAGTTCATTCCATTTGGCATAATATACCTGACGGAAATTTTTGGCTGCTTTAGCAGTCTCTTCGTCACCATTAACTAAGGCTTTACTTTCTAAAAGTTCAGAAATTTTAGCCAGACTTTGTCCCATTTTTAACGGAAGAGTTGCGATCTTGAATGAATCACTTTTCTGGTCATAGCCGCCAACATGTTTCACAGCTGAGACAGTCTGCATAAAGTTGCATGGTGTTATCATGTCTGAAATGCTCCTTAGGGAAGTGACCTCTCTTGCACTGAGTACAAGTCTACCCAGTTCTCTCATCTTTTGTCGGATGTGTTCATACTTTGACCTATCACTGCCTAACCTGTTGTACAGGTGCTGCCCCATTTCCATGATCAGCTCATCACCTTTGACTGCAAGTGAAACTCTGTCTGGATTCATGTGGCTCATTACTTTCCACAGGTCAGAAGTTACACCAGCAGGAGCAGATGCCAAAGAACATAATGAAAGAACTCTGTTCTTTCCTGGTCTGGGCTTGACATCAGGTGGTTTAAAACCACATGTCCTCACATGTCGCCATAATACTTTCCTAGTGAAAAGACTGAAGCAAAAGGAGCAGTGGGCAAATTCATCACTGTTAGCTTCTTCATTTGGTCTTTTACAAGCAACAAGACTTCCTTTCCCTGTTCGCATAACTTCCGTGTTGTGCACCCAATTTCCTTTTTTGCGCAGATACTCTTAACTGCAGACGTCTTTCTTTGGAATTTATAGGATGATTCACAGCCCTTGCCACCTCCACTTCATTGTGATGTTTGCGCTCCAAATGCTTTGATATTTTTGTAAATGACTTTCTACAGAATAAGCAATGCTGCCTTTTATCATACAGTCTTAATCTATCACATTTTTTGTTGACAGCTGAGACAAGTATTTGGACATTGTCCTTTTTCTCTGTATTTTGGGGTGTACTCTTCTGTTTGTTTTTACTCCTTTCTTTGTTTACTTGTTTTGCTCGACTGTCCTTTTTGTTTATGCCATGTGTCTCACTCCTCTCTCGACCATCATGTGTCATACTCTCATTTCCAATGCTGCATGACATTTCACAGCTATTTTCTGAACTTTCATCACTACTATTAGGAACATATTCTTCTTCGCTGTCAGGGCAGGAGTCAGTATCAAATAGTTCATCTGTTATGGGTGGGATGTCATTGTTCATCTTAAATAAAGATCAAACAGATAATAAAAAAGTGTTATTCATACCTGACAGAGGCTTGTAGTGTGGCTGACACATAAAATGAGGGTAATATCTTTATATGTTTTTACCAGAATGCTTTTTGTTCTTCTCAGTTTTGGGACATAATCTTCATCACATGATTTTTCTGTATTCTAAAAAAACAAAACATTAACTTGTAATCTCTCTTACTTAAAGTAAGGAATTTTCTAGGTTTAATACTACATTAACATACACAAGGTAAAATGTTTACCAACAAATATACCCCAAAGAAGGCACAAAATACTAACCAAGTGCCAAAATACTAACCAAATGTAGTGCGCACCTGTTTGCTTACCTGCAGATCTATCTGGGCAAACTCAGCAGGATGTGCTGCATTTACTGTGCTGGAGTCATTCCCTTCATTATAGAACTCAACAGCAGCACTCTGGACATGAAAACAAGCACACATATGTTAACATACAAAGGCATACAAATATGATCACTATAAACGGTCACAAAAAGACATCAAAGTAAATGGAATACCTTGTGACCTTCAACAATCTGGCTAGAGCAACCGGCAAGATCCGTGTCAGAGGTTTCTTCTTCGGAGCTTGTGCAGTCAACCAACTTAAGCTGGATTTGAATTTGTTGAACCTAGGAAATCAGAGGCTAAATTAATCTAATAAACTGTATAACAATAAACAGATAAAATTAATAGAAAAAAAGGATTGATATATGTAGACACAAATACAAATGTATTTAACTTTAATGTATGAACTCAGTAGTGGGTAAATAAATCATAACCTTTTGATAATACCTCAACAATTTAGTAATACTAACATACTAGCAGCAATTCAAAATAACAAAAATTTCATCAGACATCTAGTACAGAATCCAAAAAACCTCATTTGGTTACATGTAGTTCAACTACATGGCATTATACTCCAGTACTAGCAGAATGAACAAAAGAATGTAAATGAAACTGAAAACAGAACACTACAATGTCAGTACACTGATTCAGTTACCTTCAGATCTGCTTGAGGGAATTCAACCAGAGCATCATGTGCTACAATGACGGTGCTGGGGTCCCCTCCTTGATATGGGGTCCCAACAGCAACAGCATCATCCTAAACAAGAGTGCAAACATAATTAAGTTAAGGGTGACATGGTTGTAGCATCACCTTGACTTATAGACCTATTGCAATACATGTGCAAAAGCATATACATGCAATAGTCTATACCTCAATGAAAAGGTGGCCACCATTGTAAATGTAACCTATGGTTAATATCACCTAATATCACCACTAACTATTACAATCACACTTGACTATGGTATATGTCACGTGTGGGGACCAGTTCCTTGGTTTTCTGAAGTCAACTTCACAACACACACAGTCAACCTGTAACATAGAACATTATTAAAAAAAATTTGTCTGAAGTCAACTTCACACACACAGTCAGTCAACCGTGTGGGGTACATATTAGAACATTAGCTTAAAAAATGCTAACTTTTACACTGAAATCAACGTCACATAGGCGTCTACCCATTTGAAGTTCACCATCTTCTCCTAAATGTGATCATCTAGCCTGAATAATGAAATGTGTCTAAACAACAGTGTACCAAGGAAAACCTTAGCTCACTGAACAACACTCAATCATAAATGAATGAACCTTAGCTCAATTTATGGTGGCAGAATATCTGCAACAGAACACCTCCATTCTATTTCCAGAGGAAAATAAAGAAAGTACACCGATTCAGTTACCTTCAGATCTGCTTGAGGAAATTCAACCACGACATCATGTGCTACAACGACTGTGCTGGAGTCCTCTCCTTGATATGGGGTCTCAACAGCAACAGCATCATTCTAAACAAGAGTGCAAACATAATTAAGTTAAGGGTGGACATGGTTGTAGCATCACCTTGACTTATAGACCTATTGCAATACATGTGCAAAAGCATATACATGCAATAGTCTATACTAAAATGAAGAGGTGGCCACCATTGTAAATGTAACCCATGCTTAATATCACCTAATATCACCGCTAACTATTACAATCACACTTGACTATGGTATATGTTACGTGTGGGGACCGGTTCCCTGGTTTTCTGAAGTCAACTTCACACACACAGTCAGTCAACCGTGTGGGGTACATATTAGAACATTAGCTTAAAAAATGCAAACTTGGTTGTCTGAAGTCAACCTCACACACACAGTCAGTCAACCGTGTGGGGTATATATTAGAACATTAGCTTAAAAAATGCTAACTTTTACATTGAAATCAACGCCACATAGGCGTCTACCCATTTGAAGTTCACCATCTTCTCCTAAATACAATCATCTAGACTGAATAATGAAATGTGTCTGAACAACAGTGTACCAAGATAACTTAGCTCACTGAACAACACTAAATCATAAATCAATGACCTTAGCTCAATTTGTGATGGCAGAATATCTGCAACAGAACATTTCATTCTGTTCCAGAGAAAATAAAGAAAGTACACTGAGTCAGTTACCTTTAAATCGCTGAGGAATCAACATGACATCATGTGCTACAACGACTTTGCTGGGTCCTCTTCTTGATATGGGTCCAACAGCAACAGCATCATCCTAAACAAGAGTGCAAACATAATTAAGTTAAGGGTGGACATGGTTGTAGCATCACCTTGACTTATAGACCTATTGCAATACATGTGCAAAAGCATATCTGCTACCCATCTGCTAAATGCCTAAATGTAAATGTAAATGTAAATGAAGTTCACCATCTTCTCCTAAATACGATCATCTACCCTGAATAATGAAATGTGTCTAAACAACAGTGTACCAAGGATAACCTTAGCTCACTGAACAACACTCAATCATAAATGAATGAACCTTAGCTCAATTTGTGGTGGCAGAATATCTGCAACAGAACACTTAAAACCTATTTCCAGAGGAAAATAAAGAAAGTACACTGATTCAGTTACCTTCAGATCTGCTTGAGGGAATTCAACCACGACATCATGTGCTACAACGACTGTGCTGGAGTCCTCTCCTTCAAATGGGGTCTCAACAGCAACAGCATCATCCTAAACAAGAGTGCAAACATAATTAAGTTAAGGGTTGACATGTTTGTAGCATCACCTTGACTTATAGACCTATTGCAATACATGTGCAAAAGCATATACATGCAATAGTCTATACCTAAATGAAGAGGTGGCGACCATTGTAAATGTACAAAATCAAAATACAATAATGCAGTTACCTGTAGATCTGCTTTGCAGTATACAGCCATGGTAGCATGCGCTGCATTCACTCCTGCTTTGTCTGGGGACTGCAGTGCAAGATCATCACTCTGGAAATTAATATAGTCAGTTTTAGAGAAAATGTGCATGTGGCAGTTTAATAAGTGTTGCGACAATGACACTCAAGGTAGTTCTAGCGATCAGCGATCATCATATTCAGGCTGAGCTTTCGAATACCCTTTGTATTCCCAGCCAATGTAGCAATAGATAACATCCATGTCTGAACATTTAGCTACTTTCTCAAGGTTTTGTAATATATACTACATAGCTACTTCAACTAGATTGTCTACATGTGAATCGAAACAGCTGCAGATGATTCAAAGTGTTGAGACAAAGTTGATATTTCATCAGCCAAAGAGAAGGTGCTACTCTGCTAGAATTTCAGTCCCTCACTGTGGCCTGTAGGGCATCCATTTTTTGGCACATATGATTCATCTCTACTTCTCCTCTTGGCCAGCTCGTGTTTGTTGTCTACACCTTCCCAAAGCAGCCAGACACTGCTGTCATGACTTTTTGTCACACACTTATTTGTCTGTCAGTGGTGGAAACGAGTGGATTACAAGAATGTTCTAATTTAATGAACAAAGTTGAACAAAGGGCTTGGTCCGGAAAAAAATCTTCCATAACATGTACTTGTGTGGCTATCATCATAAATAACCAACAAAATTTCTATGCAACACATTCTCACCTGTTCTCTTCATGGCCAGTCCATATCACCGTAGTTGTAGGTTATTTCTTCTCCTGGTTGTATTTGCCGCATGGCAAATAAGCACAGGTGAGGTTTACCTTTAACGGTAATTCGCTTCATCTGGCTGTTTGGATTGAGGTGATCATCATTCACTAATCGGCCAAAGGAGTTGTCATCTCTTGCAGCATCAATACTGAAGATAAGACATTTAACTATAGTCATTCATAAACAGGAATATGTTAACTTGTTAAAGCTTGTTAAAAGAATACATTAGTAGAATTGTACTAATAGTTTGAAAGTTTTTTTGTATTTTCTATTGCCTAAGTTCTCTTTCCACAGATATGGCATAAAAGAGAAAACATAGATAAAGGACACTGAAAAACTAGATGCCACAGTCTGCCAGTGTGTGAAGAATAAATAATCAGTGTTAGCTGTCCTTTCCCACATATGACATATCTGTCCACTGACTGATGTAAAAGGTACCTACCAGTACTTTTTCCCATTGACCTTAAATTCAAAAAGGTACACGTGAAGGCCATCATGGTAGATCCTTTTGCGTCTTTGACATTCATCAGATGAAATGATCTCTCCTTTGTATTCAACTAAAAAATCTCCTTTTTCAAAGTAGCTTTGGCTGAACACTCCTCGACCTATTTTGAACAAAAAGCAGTTGGTTTGGCTTGGACAGACCACTCACACAGGAAGGGTTACAATTTCAACTGGGAATTGCCCAATAATGTTTAAGTAGCTGAGCTGTGCAAACTTTTTTTTGTGATATTTCTGACAAGATGCAATCCATAATTAATTTTACATGAAACATAAGCAAAAAACACGCCACTGCATACCCTGGCAATGGTTCTTGTATCAGCTCAGCATTTGATATAGTAACTAACCTTCACAATAGCCTCTTAGTCAATCCAAACTGATCTGCATATTACACATTACCACATATCAAATCACAAGCATAACTGTATTCAATGTATGACAACTATTTATAGTATTCCACTTACCTTTGACAGAGTTTATATATTTGGCAGTTAGTTCTGGCCTGTCTGCTGACAAGGAGATGTAATGTACTGCTTCTGCAACAGGGTCTCTATGACGTCGCTTGCTGCGACGCATGTTCTCCTAAAACAATTTACAATTTAGTTTGCTTACATGAGTTCACAAAAGTATAAAATGAAGAACTATTTATAATAATAACTAAGGCTATTTCAAACATCTGCCAAACAGTTAGCTGAACCATAACATTACAAAAATCCTACAGTGTTCTCTAAAGAGACCAAAAGAGGGTTGGGAACTTCGTCCACTAAACAGTGCTTCCAGTTTATGCCACCATATCCTATGTCTACTTAGAGTGCCCCATAGCTCATAGGTTAGAGCTGGTTTAATAGCACAAATGCGTTGTCGTCATTCAGACTCAATAAATTATGGACTATAGGCTATTTACACATACATTTGGTTGGGAAATTCTCTGTTGCGTAATTAGCCTACGGACCAAACTGGCTAGCCAGCTACCCCTCCTGTAACTTGTCTGTTTGTCATCAATCGCTACTCATGCACATTTGAATCAAGTTGTGGACTGTTGGTTGAAATAGAGTGAACTTTTTGTGTAAATAAATTGTATAGATACACAACCTGTCCGTTTAGGAAACATCAAAAACTTATGGGTAGGTCAAGCTACATTTCAAACTTTGGAGGCATCTCAACGTAAGCAATACTCACTCCCCACTCCCCATCAAATAGCCTCACCGAAACGCTTGCTCCAGCTCTGCAGCTGTAGGCAGTTATGTCAGATGACACAACAGGCGAATAGGTAGTTAATCCAAGCAACAGGCTCTCGTTTAATTCAGTTATCGTAGCCAACTATATCTCCGTCCATGGATTGTAGTGCAGCCAGCCCTTTAAGTTCTTTAGTGCTTGTCCTCTAAATTCGAATGGGTGAAACCAATTTCCACCACCCTTGTTCCCTTTATTTGCCCACAAACTCATAGAAATATATAATAACTTTTACTGCTATTATCACAGTCTAATGTACAAGGATCTGAAACAAACTAAACTCAACTCTGCCTTGTGAACGATTTTTTGCAGCACGAATCATTAGGCGAAGACGCACTTCAAATACCACGGTTATTAAGATGGTCGATCATTATCTCCCTAAGTAAAATGTACAGTTTATAAAACAATAACGAGCCCAATATTAATGGTGACCCTTTTATGTATTATTCGTTGTTCTGCTTGAATTTACTTGTGGTAGATAACGTCGCAAACACGTTGTGCACTTGTTCACCACTTCACTTATGTCGAGCTGCCTATACATGTCAACGAACTCTCATACAAACACTACGATAACTTTTACTGCTGTTATCACTATATCTTACTGATGTTATCACCATCTCTTGTGCAAGAAACAAACACTGTGCATTATGAACTCTCGTTGCCATCTGCCATCACCAAACATTAGGCAGAGACGTACTTTAAATACCACGGTTATTAAGATGATGATCCTGATATAGTTTATAAAACTATATGGATTGTAGTGCAGCCAGCCCTTTATAGTTTATAAAACTATACCAAGCCCAACATTATTGATGACCCTTTTATTTGGCATGACATTGAATTTGCTTGTGATAGATAACGCCGCAAACACGTTGCGCTGTTCCTCGTGGTTCCCCACTCCATGTATGTCCAGCTGCCTATACATGTCCACCAACTCTCATGCAAACATTACCATAACTTTTACTGCTGTTATCACTATCTCTTACTGATGTTATCACCATCTCTTGTGCGAGAAACACTGCATTGTGAATTCTCGTCGGCGAAGCACAAAACATTAGGCAGAGAAGCACTCCCAAATACCACAATTAGTAGTATGATCAATCATTATCTCCCTAAGTAAAACATGCGGTATATAAAACAATAACAAACCCAATACTTAAGTATTCATGACTCTTTCATTTACCATTTGCTGTATTTCTGCTTGAATTTACTCGGACACTGTACACGGCACCATTTTCAATTGGACTCTGCTTACTTTCCATTCCTCTGGTTCACTATTTTTGGCTAATTTCCTCGAAGAGAAGCTGAAGTACCTCATCGCCCGTTTCAATCAATATTGTTGCTTGTCGCAATTCTGCGAGTTTTGTGATTAGAGGGTTAACAACGAGTGGAAATTTTAATGTAATGTAGCCTGGCGTATAGTTAGCATAACGACATTACATAGAGAGTAATAGGTAAAGCTAATGCATCAGCATGCTATCCTCCTCTGACTGACATGGCTTAACATTTATCACCACTGCAAACTACTATGTTGTCTGTGTAGTTGCTTCAGACAAAAATGTTAATGTCAATGAAAATATCGGTAACCAATCCCACATTTGACATAGTCGCGAGCTAGCTGCCAGCTGCCTCACTGCAACCTCGTGTACGCTATTTCTATATTTCAATTATATATAATCAAAGTTTCCAAGTCATTATGATATGATTTTATACTGATGCCTGGACATATTGCAAAATATTTAATGAATAATGTGTAAACTATAAAACCTACCTTCTAATATGTCCACCAAACACATGCGGTTTCGTTCTTCATCCATCAAGTACTCTTCCAGTATGTTTCATTGCGCTTGAATGTTGTCCAATGAGGTTGCACGTATAAGTCACATGAGCATACAGCCGACATCTGATTGGTTGAAGGTGTGTGAAGAGTGTGTGTTGAACAGACGTCTTCAGTACCACTCCTCACCGCTATTGTTACCATGGCGCTTCACTTAGCACACTCTCAAACACACAGATAGCTGGTTTTTCTTCATTTTAGGGCTCACTGAGATAATTTCAGGGGCATATCAGTGACCCACCCTGACTTCAAATATGTGGTTAGCAGTGTTGTGCAAGTTCACACTTTTTTTTGAACTGTTCATGTTCATAGTTCACAGCTTAAATTCTGAACTAGTTCAAAGTTCAGTTCATTTCACATATGTTCAAGGTGAACTGTTCATGTTCATAGTTCACAGTTTTAATTTTGAACTAGTTCAAAGTTCAGTTCATTTTACTTTTAGGCGGGATATTAAAATAGTTTTTTTTCTCAGACTGACCTAAAATCACTATGCAACCCTCTAGCTCTGTTCACTGTATATATTGTATATATTATATACATTGTACATATATGAAGAAGGACAAAAATAATTTTGATTATGGTTTATTCAGTGACTCAACCACTGCGTCACACATGACTTCACACAAATGCTTTCAGATTCAACTAATGGTAGCTTCTAAAAAAGGACATGTAAATACCTCTAAACTTCCTTATAAATGTAAAAAGTATCACCTAAGTGTAAATGTAATGTAACAGCATTGTGCAAATGATTGATCACACAGAGAGATGCATGCTCTCGTTCAAGGTCTTTTTTACTCTCAAAATTCAAAACAGAAAAACATCCGACCTTATTCTTCAGTAAACAAATGTGTTTACTTTGCACACAATGATGAAATTTCTAAAATGATTTGACACTGAACTCAAAATCCAGAAACAGTATGAATACGTTTTAACCGTGAAATTGTAACAGAACGATGGAAGAAATGTATAAAGGATACCGTTCCACATATCTTATTCAACAAATGGTTCAAAGGCCCCCCAACACACACACTGGAGTAAGTAAGACACAGTCCACAGGGTATGCCTAGTTAGGTCCAAAGAGTTTTTTGTTGACATTTAACAGTAACTGCTTTTCAAAGTTGGCATCCCCAATCTGTTTCTTCTGGGCCTAAATATCTGGCCACCAGAGCTAAAGAGCCTCTCCACTGGGGCACTTGATGGAATTGCTGTGTTGTATTTGATGAAGAGCTTTTTCAGTTTGGGTAGGGCCGTGTACTCAGTAAAGCCGTCAGTGGTTGGGGCATCCAAGTACATGTCCACCTCAGACTTAGTGACTGTTGCTGGGCTTCGACTGAACTTGAAAAAGGATGATGCACTGCTTTTCCTCTCATCAGAGGTCTGGGCGTGTTCAGACTCAGTAGCCACATTCACAGACTGCAACTCTTGCTTCAACATTATTCGGTATTGCAACTGCTGAATGCCATCCTCCACCCAGTCTAACTTGAACACTGGCAGTAGTATAGCTGCCAGTATGTTTTCTTTTTCATCAAGCATGCCACCCAGTCGTTTGGAGATTGACTGCAACATGTTTTGGATGAGGGGACGGCATGCAGTCAGACCTTGTGTAGCCGTGGGCTTCCAACTGTCATCCAACAGACCATTCAGATCATTTTTCAGTTGCACGATGGTAGGAACCAGGTACCCAACAAATGTGTTTTTTTCCCCCTGAAGAATGTTCAGCGCAGATGCGAAGGGTTGCATCACACTCACAAACTTGTGGCTGAAGTCGATTTCTTCTGGGCTGAAACGACGAAGGCCAAACTCATCGCAGATGGTGTGCAGAAGAAGTCTGTCATACTCCAGTGTAGGATCACTTGGCACTGAGAGATTGCTGGCCTGGGGAGTCAAGGTGGCTATGTGAGCCAGACGCTGCATGGAGAGGAACAAAGAGTTCCAACGTGTGTCATTTGGAGTGACAAAGCCAATCTTAAGCTTTCCTTCAACAAAATCTGAGGCTTTCGAACTTCGTTTTACTCTTCGTTTTACTCTGTTCCACAGAGCACATGCCTTAGAAAACACAGGCCTCGCTAATGTGTTGTACTGTCGGTCAGTTACATGTTCCGTATCTGCAGCAACTAGATTTAAGGTGTGGGCCGTGCACCTTCTGTGAGGGGGTAGGCAGGGATCCTCTAATGCTGAGAGAGGTGCAGGCTCAAGCTCATCATCATCATCATCCGAGCTCTCAGTAGCAAGGACAGAGTCTTCCCCGGTTGTTTCATTAGCTACTGCAGCAGCAGTAATTACAACACTCTCTCCAAAACAGTTAAATGCCTTTACAAAATTTGAGGCATTGTCAGTCACTGTGCACACAATTTTGTTCTGAATTTTAAATTCTTTGTACACATCTGCCAGCACTTTTGCCAGTACATCATATGTGTGTGATCCTCTGACACGCCGGCATGCAAGGGCTGCTGATCTCCTGAGTGATATATCATTTTTGTCAAGCCAATGAACTGTGATACCCATGAATCCCTTGTTGACAGCTGACCAGCAATCAGCTGTTGTGCATACAAAGTCATGATCAGGAAGTTCAGCTTTCAATTTATTGATAACCTCATTAAATTCGTTGTTCAGCAGTCCCTGCACTTGCCTTCTTGAAGGTACATGTCTGTTTGGTTGCAAGCCAGTCACTAGTCTGATAAATGAGGGTTTCTCAACTTTGCTTAGAGGTTGTAAATCTTCCACGATGTAGTCAATAATCAGTTTATCTACCTGCTGCTGGGAGACCGTTGCACTCTTGAAGGCTACAGGCAGTGTGACTTGCATTTTGGCATGTTGACAGGGGACTTTCTTGCCCTTTCCCTTCTGATCCTCGATGACTTGCACATATGCTTTGATACTGGATGGATGCTTCAACTCTATGTGTCGTTTCAAATTTGAGAACGAGGTCGTTGATGTTCTAATTTGTTTTTTCAGCGCAGACGGACAGAGCTTACACAGAAAGGTGAGGTTTTTACCGTCCGAGTCTTTGTGTGAAATGGTAAAGAACTGCTGTAAATAACCATGGGAAGAGTCCGTCTCCGTGTTCTCCGTGTTACTACTTTCACGTGAGCTTTCACTGGCCATTTCAAGTTGGTGCGGGCTCTCTCACGCTGATCTGGCATCCTGTGTTGCTAGGACAGCGGGTTTCGCCTACTCGGCTCTGCTGTGTGAACAACATGGGTAACGTAGTATCAAAGAGTAAAGAGTGTATGTTGCCACACTATCTCCATGTGACAACACACTACGTTACCCATGATGCATTTGCACACAGACGCGGCAGAGCCGGTCTCTGGCGAAGTAATCGGAAGTAGAATGTAACAAATATCTTGCGAGTATGAGTAGACGTTCATATTTTATTCATCCTCACGTTCGTCATTCATGTCTTTAAAAAATAAGCAAATTCACGTTCAAGTTCTTAATTTACAAATGTGTTGCGTTCA